>JAFMSR010002514.1:0-23435 GCA_022818135.1 Saxidomus purpurata
TTTGTGGTCCAAACATTTCTGTGGTTCCAGCACTTTGATTTTCAAGAATCAATTTCCACCACTGAAGTACAGGAGAGGGTATTTGAATTGTAAAACATGCCTGAACAACTGTTTGCACAAAGGTGAAACATCGTCACATTTTAATTTCTTATTATTAAATTTTCTGCAGAGAACCGTTAAGTGCTTTGATTAGATTACCTTATAATGACGAAACAGCTGTAAAAATTCCCAGCAGTTTTAAATCCACATGAAGTGTGAATAGATAGTGCGTATATGCTTACTAAACCAGTACTTTTATCACAATATATATTGGATATGAAACTAAAACTGGTAAGTTTCTTTATGTAATCATGCTAAATTCAGATGTGTTTAGAGAATCATTCTGCTTCAAGCTCAGAATGGCTTGGGCATCATATATTGTTGTTTCATATTGAGTTGATGTTAACCCCTTTATTATGAAGGGATTTGGGACATTACTTTGACACAACATGACCTAGTTTAAAGACGAATTTTGACAAAATTTCATGAAGATTTGAAACAGAACCTGGCCTTTAGTGTTCTCTAGGTTTCTCTATGATTTGTCCTAGTGACAAAGATTTTGACTCAGCATGACCCAGTTTCAAACTAGAACTTAAGATCATCGAGATAAATGTTTGGACCAATTTGCATGAAAATTGGAAACAACATTTGGTCGCTAGTGTTCACAAGATTATCCTGTTGTCCTTGTGACCTAGTTTTTGACCCAAGATGTCCCAGTTTCAAACTCAACCTAGAGTTTTTCACAACAAACATTCTATCTAACTTTCATTATGATTGGGAACATTATGACATTTTGGTTTCTAAAGTGTTTAATGGTTTAAGCTGGTTTCCAAGTTTTTTTATTCAAAAGTGTCCCAAGTTCCTACTCAACTGAAAGAATCAAAACTAACTCTCGTGAGAATTGGGAACAAAACTTGATCTATAGAGTGTTCACAATGTTTTTCTATTGTTTTTCCTATGGTGACCTAGTTTTTAATCCATGTGTCCGCATTTCAAACTTGACCTAGAGATTATCAGGACAAATATCCTGACTTACTTTCATTTAATGATTGGAAGCAAAATATGGCCTCTAGAGTGTTACAAGACTTAGTGTGTACAAAAAACAACAAAATGACGGGACCCTTCAGTATTTCTTGCTTAGGATGCCCGTCATATTTGTGGATGATAATTTGAAGCCATAAACCTACCAAACATTTCTGAACTGTACATTTTCTATTTTGTGATTACAACTTTTACAGATTCTACTGTACTGTGAGAAACTTTTCCCGAGGTGCCAAAGTAGTAACCTTACCATACCATAGCTTAAAAGGACTATAGATTTCCTTGATTTTTTCCGTCTGTCCTCACTTGTTTGGGCTGTAACTTTCATATGCATAGACAGATTTTCAAATGATTTAGTCTCATCATGATAAAAAATGGTAAAGGACCCTCTTGGGGTCAAAGGTCATGTGACTATATTTCCCAAACTCCTTGAAGGATTTACCTGAAACTTTAGTCATATGTTCATCTCGACCTTTTATATTCAGATGGGGACCTTGCATTGCATGACAATAATCCCTATGCTTGTTTATGCTAGGCAACTAGCTAGAGCAGAACTTGAACCAATGGCATTCCGTTTCCAGGATGGACAGTCTACCAACAGAACTTTGAAAGACTTGGGTCATTTAGTCTATCATTTAGTCTATCATTTAGTCTACTAATTTTTCAACATATACCCTGTGCTTGGCTACACCTGCACACATTTATCAATATGTTTTACAATATCATGCAGTCAATATTCCAAATATTTTCTTTTGTTTACAGTTTGTTCTCTGCAATATATGGATCCTGGGTGTGACAGCAGATTTTGAAACGCTTAATATGCCCGATATGTTATTTCAAAAAACAATATTTGACCGAGCAACATTCACAGATAAGGTATTAACATGCCATGCTGACTGCGGAGACCAGTATTACACCTGCTCTTTCGTTACCTGTGATTCAAACAGTCATGAGAACTTTAAAGCAAAGAAAGACAGAGATGACCATAGTAAGGTCATCAAAGGCAAACCATCGCTCTGGTCAAAATTGCTGTACTATTTCTCAGCTGGTTTCCTAGGAGAAACATCAAATGATGGGAGTTTAAATGAAGATAAATCATTTGAAGATATAGATTTTGACGAAGTTTGCCTGAAAAATTGTACATCTGTATTTCGAGAATGCTTCCAGAAATGTATATGTGATGCTAATGTTAATGCACCCCAATGTAAACCTGTTGAAGTATATCCTCAAACGTTTGCTCCATTGCAGAGAGATAGACATGGTGATTTATCAGACAGTAATAGATATAAGACATCATATTCTTTTGACTGGAGTAAAATATCCTAGAATGTGGTGTGAAGGCCAAAGACTAGTTAACAAATAAATTTCACGATGGTCAGATGTTTTTTTGTTTTTGTAAATTTTCTCTAAATTCTTGTTTCTGCATATACCTCTTTTAAAAACTAAATGGTCTACTTTGGATAAAAAATATTTTCTATTTCTACCTGTATTAACTGTATCAAAATGTGGCAACATGTACTTTGGTACTGGTCTTTAATTTGTGAAAAGTTTGCACATGTATTTTTGGAATTTATATACTCATACATATGTAAAACAGAATGGCTTTCATGGAAAAAGTATTTTAATTCATATTAGATAAAAACTGCAGTAACTTTCAAAACGGCTTTGACTTTCAATACTTATTTGTAGAAAATATACTTTCTCCCATTGTGTTGAAGTTATCATTTAAACAATCCTCCTTGAAAGGCATTTTAAAAACTAACTTTTAATCTGAAGTTTTAATTAGCTCACCTGGTACACAGTGCAAGAGTAAGCTATTGTGATAACTCATTGTCCGTTGAACTTTATTGTAAACAACATTTCATTTTCTTTAGACAACATCTCCACTGAAACCATTTGGTCAATGTTGATGAAACTTGGTATGGATATTCCTTGCATGAAACTCAGCTAAAGCTGTTCAAATAATTTCACGTTTCATATAGAACACTGGTTGCCATGGCAAGCAAAAGAAAAAATATATTAAAATTTTATTGTCAAAAATTGTATTGCGAAAGTGTAGATATTTAGTCTGTGGCATTGTCTAGGGGACCTTACCATTATTGTTCAAATTATACCCCTGGGGTCAAAAACGTCTCCGCCCAAGAAGTTGTATGTTCTATAAAGACTTATAAAATACTATAAATATCTTGTCAAAAACCATAAAGCTTTGTTCTGTGTAGCATTGTCTATTAGCCCTCAACAAATCAAGTTATAACACTGGAGTCAAGATTTTCCCCGCCCTCAGTGTCACTTCATTATGACGGAATAATTTTAAAATCTTCTTGTTTACCATTAGGCCTCAACCATAAAACTATACAAGAGGGCCAAGATGGCCCTATAGTGCTTACCTGATTTTTAAAGTTTTTCCTATATGAGCCTATGTAAAATCAAGTGACCTCCAGGTGGGTCAGTTTTGAGCCTTGGTCACTATTTGAACAATCTTGTTCGAGGTCCACAAGACAATGCTGCATGCAAAATATCTAAGGTCAAGGTCTTGTGGTTTCAGAGAAGATTTTAAAGTTTTCCCTATATAAGCCTATGTAAAAACAAGGCTCCTAGAGTGGGACAAATTTTCATCCCAGGGTCATGATTCAAACAATCTTGGTAGAGAACCACTTCCACATGCCACATATCAGATCTCAGGACTTTATGATTTTAGACACATAAATATTAAGATCATTCTTGCCTTCTTAGTATACTTACTAAAGTAAATGTTTAGTTCTCCTTTGATTCAAGCTAGGAAACATGGAAGGAAAAGAGAATACAAATAGTCAATTGAAAAATATAATATATATTATCATCCTTATACATAAAATTACCTGTACATTGTATTTGATCAAAACATCTGCACTGTACATATATTGCACACTAGTTGTACACTAGTCAGTGTCTTTTCATACACAAATAAATTTCAATCTTTCAACTTCAGAAATGTTGTAATCAAGTTTCTGAAACTTTTAAGCATCAGTTTTCTGTGTACAATGGCCATTTTGTATACAAACATGCCATCTATATGCCACCTGTGTACACTTAAGTTGTAGAAATCCTCTAAATGTTTTTAGTTTGGAGACTGCTGACAATAACCTCAATAACAACCATAATAACAAGAGCTGTCAGTAGGACAGCGCGCTCGACTTTTTTAGTGCTTGCCAATAAAACAAAACTTTGACAGTTAAGGGCACACAAGAATTTAACTAGGAATTTCTAAGTACAAATCAAGATACATTTTCACAGAGTTATCTTCTCTTGCTTACAGATAGGTCTCATGATGGTACATAAGTACTCCAACTTTCAAAGTAATATCTCAAATGGTTAAGTCAACAAGTGGACAAGAATGAAAATTTTAACTAAGTTTCTAAGTCAAAAAGGGCCATAATTCATATAAAATCCTTCACAGAATTACCTTCTCCTGCCCGTGTTTTGGGATCATGATGGTAAACAAGTATTCCAACTTTCAAAGTAATATCTGGAACGGTTTAGTCAAAAAATGGACTGGTACGAAAAACTTAACCCAGATTCTAAGTCGAGAAAGGGCCTTAATTTTTAAAACAAATCCCTGACAGAGTTACCTTCTCTTGCTTACAGATGGGGTAATGATGTAAACAAGCATTCAAAGATTCAAAGCAATATCTCAAAGGGTTAAGGCAATAAGTGGATTTTACCCATATTCAATGTATTTTCTAAGTAAAAAAGGGGCATAAGTCTGTTCAAAACCTTGACAGAGTTATGTACTCTTGTCTGTTGATGTAGGTCATGATGGTAAACAAGTATGGTAAGTTTCAAAGCAATACCTCCAATGGTTTGGAAATAAAGTGAGGTGGTACGAAAAACTTAACCAAGCTCAATACACTTTCTAAGTCAAAAAAGGGCCATAATTCTGTCAAAAACCATGACAGAGTTATGTACTCTTGTCTGTAGATGGAGGTTATGATGGTAAACAAGTATGGTAAGTTTCAAAGCCATACCTCTAATACTTTTGAAATAAAGTGGGGTGGTATGATTTAAAAACTTAACCAAGGTGTGACGCCAACGCCGACGCCGACGCCGGGGCGAGTAGGATAGCTCCCCTTTTCATAGAAAAGTCGAGCTAAAAATCAATAACATTTAGTTATCAAAAGTTTTAATTTAGAATGAATATACCTTAACCTTATTGTCAAATGCAACAAAGAAAAGAATGCACAGACTACAAGCTCAGACAGTCCTGCCTTCTGCTGGCTAAAAATTGTGTTCAGCTGACAGTCAGTGGATAAAACGAACCAAACACTTAAGTATTTACATGTAATTGCAAGTGACTTCTTATTTTCTTCACTTAAGTTCAAGGCTGAAACAGCAAATATAAATCACCGTCTAGAGAATGAATGCTTTGTGTCAGTGCCCTGAGAGGATCTGCAAACTTTCCTACATCTTTCATCCTTCATGTCTTTTACATCCTCAGAATAAAGTACAACATTTTGTTATCTGCAGAATACAAGATATGAAAGACATCTGAACACCATTGACTACAATGAGCACATGTTCTCAAAAATGTCTGATTTTGACCTGAAAATTCCTTTCATATGTTTTACACAACAAACTCAAATTTTTAGTATTTGTCTCTATGCATATTAAATGTTTTGATAAGCTGCCGTAAGTTCTTGGAATATATTGAGCTTGATTAGATGAAAGTCATTACGAACCAAGCAGAATATGTTCTTTCAGTCTTATAAATTTCTGTACACTATATAGGAGAACAGCCTTCTCTCTAACAAAGCAAGTGTACTTGATTTTCATCTTCTCTGTAATGATATGAGGCGAATGTAGTCCCAAAAGCTGGTTAGTTTGTATCTTTTTCACACACATTCTCAGAACCTGGTGAGTTTGACTGGAAAGTTCTCTGTGATAAGGTAATCATCATTAAATATAATCACAACGTTCACCTCAAATTCTGAAATGACAAAAAACAAACTCTTATGACATTGAAAATGATATGTTTGTAAAACACATATGCCCTTCTCCCTTCCAGTATTTACAATGTTAAAACTACTGATGATCTAGTGCCAGGGGTCATCAACTTCTCATAAGCAATAATCCTAGTAAGTTTTAAGACACTAGGTCAAAGGATTGACTAGTATTTAAGTGGAAATGGTTTATTTAAACACAATGACACTGTGACCTTGACCTTTGAACTGGTGACCCCAAATCCAATAAAGATCATTTACTCTTTATAAACTACCATGTAAGTGGTTTGCTCTGTATGCTCCCAATTCAAAAGTTTATGTAAATATAGGGTATGTTTTTATTTCTGCTGACTGACTTCTGCAGCGTAATTGAATCAAATGTAATACCAGTGCAGTCGGCGGCTTAATGTGTTTAGAGTAAATTGTGGACTCTAAAAAAAAACACCAGAGGTTTATCAGTGAATTTCAGGCATTATCTCTCGGAAATGTAAAAATTAAGTAATAACAAAATATCTCTAACCAACTTACCAACTTTGAAATTATTCGTTGTCAGTGTGGGACACGTGAAAAGACGAGGAAAAATCATGAATATTGGAATGGGAATCCCTCTCATCACGTCTCCATCAGCTATCTGTATATTCTGGATCTCTGTTGCTAAAATATTCAAATGAACTAGATTAACAAGAGTACTGGTGACACCAACCAATGCTTTCCAAAGCATGCATTTCTGAGTTAACAGCACACATGTTCCCTTCCTGCAGATGAAAACTTTACCAGTTTCATTTCATTTGCATAAAAATTGTAACAGTTGCATTGCCAGGGTGGCCACATAATTTTAGAAATCAAATTCCCTGATTTTTTCCTGATCTTGTATGATTTTCCCTAAGAAAAAAGTATCTGTCAAATCCCTGGTTGCGTTTTTTAAAGTTGTTATGTATAGTACTCCTTACCATCTTTGGCGAATCCTTCCGCACATCCACACGTCTCTACCCTCACCAGTTGTATCTCTAGTGACTTTATCCCAGTTTCACATGATTCTATCATTATCTACAAGCATAAAGAATTTCACTTGGTATTAGAGAAATTTAAGCAACTTCAAACTCACTCATTGACAGAAAAACACAAAAAGTAGATAAAATGTTATATATGCCTTTCATTACCTATGCATAAAGTATTCAGACACCACAAAAATATGAAAGAAATATATAATTATGTCAGCATTGTTTTAGAATAAATAGAACAAAATTCTATCTGTGAATTTATTATCTATTTATTAGTACCTAAATCGCCAACGGAACTTAATAATAAAAGGAAACACAGTATCAGCCGTCTGATTGTGAGCTATATCTTTTTTCAATGTGTAGTAGTACTTGATGACACTTTACCAAGTTACGCTCCACCTCTTATATGATCTAGTACTTCAACTACAAAACTTAGCGTTAACCAATGACCCAATTCTATCTCTATTCTCTATTCCAGGTACTACCAGGACATATTTAACTTTGGACATTTTAAAAAGTATCTAAGTTACAAAGTTAGCAACCAAGAACAACATGGCTATAGAAGCTTTTGCTAAATATCATGACAAAATTACAGCAAGACAAATATACATTACCTCTCCAGTAAGTGGTTTGGTTATACATAATGTTGAGGAATCTAATTTACCCTTTGCTTTAAACTTTGGCACCTTTTCTTTCTGAAAACAGATAGAACTTGAAAATGTGTCGTTCATTTATCAAACCTCCAGTACAAACAAATTAAGTCCGCATCCATGGTTGAGCGATTAGAGTCCCTAACTTGAAATCACTGTAACCTCTCACTGACTGAGGGTCATGGGTTTGAGCCCTGCTACCTGTAAGGATTCTTTATGTGAGATAGTTGGAAGTTTTATACGGAAGATAGGGTTCTAGTACTGGTTCTTTCAAGGAATGATAGTTAGATACAAATGTAAACTGCCAGCCTGTATAAATGACTAAAATAAAGTCGAAACGGGCGTTAAACCCATACAACAACACACAAATTAAGTTCTGAAGCACAGGACACACCCAAGTCTTGTTTTCAGAATTATAATGCACTAAAAACGTAAAGGTTGCAACTCAAAATAATTTATGTGTTAAAGACAACTGAAGTGATATTACCCTTCAAAGTGACATTTCACACTGATTTATACTCTTAGATAAGAAATGTGGCAATGTCACAAAACCAGGCTTTCAATATACCTAAAATAGTGCAAAATGCATAAAAATGAATTGGCAGTATGTCTGTGCTATTACCATGTACCCAATATTTACAGTGTTAGATGATAAAAACTGAAAGTGTTTCACAGAGTTGTAAAGTTGCATTTACATAATGAACAGCATGATTACAATGTGGAATAAAAATTCAGATGCTGAAAACAAAAACATTTAAACAATATCCAGAGCATATGGCTGGTGACTGATGGTGTTGTGGGACACAAACAGTCCCTACCGGAGCATGTAGGTTTGAATCCTGTCAGTTATGATACATGCACATGGTCTCCAAGATACCTTCCTGGGTTTGAGCACTGGTCAACATGAGTACTGTACTTATGTAGAAATAGTGAAAACCTCCATGGCCGATAAGGAAACTGAATCAATAACTTACGTCTTTAATATTTGTCAGTGTTTCTGGGGTGATGTTGAAATTAATGGGTTTTGGTTTGGCCTTTTCTTCCTGTTCCTGCAATAAGCAACACTTTTCATATTTTCTTTTCACAATAAAATATACGATAAAAGCTGAAAAATATTGAATACATTCAGTGAAATAAGATGCATGCAAATACAGCTGTGTTTGTTTCTGTAAGACAAGTTCACTTTAGTAGAACTATCATAGTACAGAGAAATATACCTGTTATTCATATTCATGGGGATTCTTACATGAATATTCTTGGGGAATAACCAAAACGAAACGAACCAACTTTGTAATGGAACAGAGTTTTTAATAGACATTAATAGTGATGAAACAATTAGTACCCAATCAGTCAACATTGATACTCTATTTTAAAAAGTAGAATTATTACTGAATGTGATGAAAAATTGAAAATACCCCCCACAAACGGGCCGTGTTCGAGGGAAAGGCTACTACGTTAACATTATGTTAACATGGATACAGTAAACATATTAATTGTCAACTTTCAAATTCTTAACATGTCCTCTTTTTGTCTCAGACAAAGTCAATGTTCTTGTGTATAAAATGTACTTCTTACCACTGAAAGTGGACACTGCAGCAAGAACACGTTTACAGCAAAACTTGTACAGTATCTATAACTAAAAGGGGAACTAACAACAGCATTGAGCTTTATCTATGAACTTACAGAGTAACCTACCTTGTATTCTACTATAAATTCACACTGTTTGCTGAGATCTTTGTTAAGTAAGGATCTTTTCATGTCCACTTTGATCTGATACTGAAAGAGAGGAACAAACACACATACATGGCTATTACACGCTGAGCTACCACAGGATCCAACTCGTATATCATTTTACAGTGTTTTTATTATTTCTGTTTCCATATCAACTCTGATATTGTCCAATATTATAACAAGAGAATTTATATATGAAAACAAACTATTAGAAGGAAAATCAAAGGAACATTAATGCTAATTTTCATCTCTTAGTGAGTGGTTTGAGACTTGAGGTCATGTGAAAAAACCTATTGACAAATGTGGTACAACGGATGACAGACAGTCATCACAAAAGTTAACGCTAACCACATATGTGCTTAAGTTTGCTAATAAGAGCAAAACTGCACTTGATACAGGGTTATAACACTGCCTTTACATCTACATGTAGTACTTAAGTTTACCTACTGTAAATTGGGTTATTTTTGCATGTACTTAATACACTGCTTATCTGTTTTTTCTTAGACAAAGTAGTACAGTTGTTGCTGTTTTTATTTATAAATAAATACATGTATACTGTAACACTTTACCTGAATATTAACAAACACACCATGGTATGTCTCATACAAAGTCTTGTTAGGTTTTGGTTTCAGTGGAACTTCAAATGGAATTTCTGTTTTACCATTTGGAAATTTCCCAGGTTTGGAAACTTCTAGTGGGTAGTATAACAACTGAATGGGCTGAAAAGAAAGAAAACATTGTGTCCAGTCAGCAAGATACTCTATTCAGTAACATGTTTACCATATATGATGTCAAGATGTCACTTGTGGTCTTCTGGAGATAAGGTAACAACAATCATAGTAGAAACAGTAAATGTGAAATGTACATTATCTTGTTTTTGAAAGGTGTCAATGCAAGAATGCTGTAGAACAAATCTGGTGACTTTCCATCAATTGATTTATAAGTAAAAGCCAACTTAAGCTTTTTTCTGTTTTTTTTGTAACCTTATGCACAGTGGATCCCCAAATTTCAAAGGTCAAAACAAGGATGCTACATAGCATATTTGATAAAAAAATCTGATGTGCAGTAAAGAAAGCATGAAGAGCTTTAATGTTCACAATGGATAACAGACGATGGACATAGAACAACCCACCCATACTTACAGCTCATGAAGTGCCTATAGCTTAGATGAGCTCAATAGTATCACTATGAAATACAAATTTTGGATATGTTTTTCTAATGTGGCATGTGTATATTACATGCATATAAATATTTAAACATGTATTGAAGTGTAGATGAATGCAGCAAATGTCAAAGCCCTGCTACAAATCATGTCTCTTTATATAACAAAGTTGGCAGTTTCTTACAATGGATATGGATCTGGTACTGGTTCTTCCTAAGAACGATGGTTAGATAAACTGCTTGCCTGTAAAACTGTTAGAAATATGGTTGAAAAGGGCTTTAACTCATACAACAACAACAATAATCTCTAAAGCAGACAGCAAATGTACAACCCGTTGAAATCATGATCTGAACTCGTGTATTGGTATGCTATTGTGTATTTATCAAAAAACATTTAGAAAATGGTATGTAATAAATATGAAAGACTTAGTACAGATATAAATTGTCAAACAAACAGCTAAGTGAGCAATGCTTTAGGAATGACCAGGAGCAGGGCTTCGATAATATGGTCAACTCAATCGGTCCGGGCTGAGTTTCTGACATTATTGATGTTGCAAATCATGTTACCCCACCCACTTCGGCAATATAGCGGAAGTTACTCTCGTCTATTATGCGGTTTTACAGTAATGTCATGCTCAAAATACACAATCTTGTTTTTCAAAATTCATTTCCTGTTGAAATTGATCAATATTTTATCATGCCTGAAGTTTATTTACGTATATTTCGGAAGGAAAAGCAAGCAACTAATGTCTGCCGAGTTCAGCCAAATTTATCGAGAAACTGTTTACAGTTGCACCGTGCGACGGGAGGTAATAAAAGCAAGTCTCCGGCTCCAGTCTTGAATGTCTCGGAAATGATCTGTATAATAATTAGCCATGAAAATATTTTTGCAGAGTATTAATTTATTTTTTAATACATGACCATTTGTGACGTAGGAAAGAGCCTGCAAAAATAATTGCCGGTCGCAATTTCTGAATTACAATTGTATCTTGGAAAAAATAGGTCTTAACCACATATATTTTTTTTGAATTTAAATAAAGTACATTTACAAATTGTGTTATTTAATTTATTTTCTAAAACTGAACATCAGGAGTGCCGAAACTACGTTACGACAAAGCAATCAAGGATCGGTCTTTTCCAAGTAAATAGCTGCAATCATCAAAGTATTGCCAGAGGCATTTGGCTTTGTCCTCTGATTAATTACCGACCGATTAACGAAGTGACAGTCGGATTATCTGACACGTTTATTGCTCTTCCTGGGGGCAAATAACAGATCTGTAGGTGTTGACAGGAGCCTGTGTATTGTGATTTTCAACACATTTTGGATCGAAAATGTAAAAATTCTCGGACCGATTTAGAATGGCTTTTCAGACTTGTGAATCGGTTTTGAAGTCAAAATTCGGTCCAGAACCGAAAAACCGAAGATTATCGAAGCCCTGACCAGGAGCATCTTAGCTTAAACTTACCTTCAATGAATTATAAAATGCTTCAAATACACCAACACTTTTGGCACTAAGCTGAAGATTGACAGATCCTTCCATGGTAAGTGTGACACCCTGGTGAGCAAGCTCTCCTTTACTCTGTACAACAACAACTCCTGCCACAATATCCTACATATGGGATAAAAACAAAACAATCATAACAAGAATATGAATTGTGTACACAAGAAATACTTTTATATCCATGTTGCAGAAATTATTATGAATTATATTCAGTAACTTCATGAGTACAAGTCACAGAGCAGACACTGTCAGTCTGTCAAGGCCAAAAGAAAAAATATCTGTGTTTCGGACAACCTGACCCCACCTAGCAGCCTAGCACCCCCCTTAGAGTTTTTCATCAAAAAAAATATAAATAAAAACAATAAAAAAATTTAAAGTATCCCTACCATACCTTGTATTTTTCGGACCGTTGTCCTAAACACAGATGTTTTTTCCAACCCATAGCATTTTTTTCAATTTATAAAAACTCAAAACTTTGCCCCTACTCTACCTAGAATTTTTGGGAAAGTTACACAGATATTTTTGCGAGGACCCCAATCTAGTAAAAATTGGATAATTCAAGAAACACAACTCTGAGATGCACCAGTCATCACTTAACTGAGATATTGTGGTCATAAATATTGTTTAAAAGAGATAATTGAATTACCATTGCACAAGTTAGAGAGCAGACACTACCAATTGTCAATAGTTGACCAATCAAGGGCCATAACCCTGGAGTGACTGAAACACATATACTGGTTATCAATCAGACCAAGATATCTGGCCCATCAATATTGTGACCAAGTTTATTGATGAATGGATAACAGCTGCTTTGATGAATCTGAAGCAGAACGCTCTCCTCCCAATTCTACATCGCCAGTATTTTACAAAACTTTCCTAAGAAAACCATATTAACCTAACAGTTTACTTTGAACTGATGAAGCGAGATCAAAAACATTACATGCCAAGGTACCTAAATATGAAGAATAAAGCATGTAGCTATTTATCCTAAATTGGTGGGAGGGACCATTCATGATACATCAGGAAAATCACTTATTCGTTGAAAACTTAAATATATAATTGAGGAAATGATGACTGTAAACAAATCTAAAGACTTGATGTATGCACATGCATTAAATTGCTTAAATTACCCCCTCCTTGTAGATTTTGTTGACTTTCTTCAATTTGACGTCTAAGGTCGCCATTTTGATCAAATTTACTATCATGTGACTGCAGTATACATAACCCGTCCGCGCCGGTACACCGGTATGGATAAATAATCCGATATCTTTCTGTATCGGGAAGCTCATGATCAGTATGAGTTATTTGTTTTAAAAGCTATACATTCTTCATTGTTTGGCATAGGAATTAACTAAATTTCTTGTTGTTTTCTATTGACAGTTATGTTTCTTTTAACGAACTTCTTCTGACCCTGAAACTGAAAGCGGATTTATTTTAGGAGGGAGGGGTTGTTTTTTGTATTTCTAATTGTGCAATATTCATTGCATCAACAGCTATAGCGTTAGAAAAGACATCATACAAGATTTGAATTGTAACTTTTTTAACCAGTAGCAAAACTTTTCAAATACTTGTATTCCTATTGACATTTTCTTTCATCCTACACTTTTAATGTTTTAGTGGCATTATTTAATTAATTATGGTGCATTGTTTACACTATTTTATACCCCCACCATTATTTCATCGTCCATTCATTTTTTAAGTTGTCTACTGATACTATGAACATGTTTACTGATAGAGGACAATGAGAGGAAAGCCAGTGCACAAGGACTGTAACTCTAGTTTCGTTATTTTTTGTTACCGCCTTTGTTACTTTTTCTCGTGTAGAGCACAATTCAAAAAACATTGAAGGAAATCAATTGATAATGAGGGGAATTGCAGTGCACAACCATAACTTTAGTTTCATTATCAGCTTACCTTAGCTATTAGGATCACTCACTGTCCGGGGTCCGTCGTACGTCCGTACGTCCGTCCACCATTTCCTGCAAACGACATAAACTCTGAAACCACTGGGTCAATTTTGATGAAACTTTGCAGGAATGTCCCTTGCAAGAAACTTTATCAAAGTTGTTCAAATAATTCCATTCAATGCAGAACTCTGGATTCTATGGCAACGAATAGGAAAAACTTAAAAAATCTGTTTCTCTGACACCACACACCATAGAGTTTAGATATTTAGCATGTGGCATAGTCTAGTGTACCTCTACCAAGATTGTTCAAATTATGACCCCAGGTCAAAATTGACCACTTTGTTTTACGTAGGTTTATGGAAAAACTTTAAAAATCTTGTTCTCTGAAACCACAAGGCCTAGTGGACCTCTACCAAGATTGTTCAAATCATGACACCCTGGTCAAGATTAACCCTGCCCGGGAGAGGCGGAGGGGGGGGGGGTCACTTGATTTCACATAGGTTTATATAGGGAAAAATTAAAAAAAACACACAAGACTGACAGGCAGAGAATAGATATTTGGAATGTTACTTAGCATTGTGATTTTTACCGCCTTTTCGTAGAGCACAACGTATTTAAGGGAATCAATTGATATTACATATATTGATAGAGGACAAGAGAGGAATTGCAGTGTACAAGAACCATTATCATCTTTTTTTTATCATTTTTCAGTTTACTTCTGGGCTGATATAGCTAAAATTCCTTTTGCCAGTTTACAATTTCTTTCACCACACTGCAGAATTCTGCGCATTTGACGTATTAAAAGGACTGTTGACACGTCGGTGCTTTCAGTGCTTTGATTTTGAATTTGCTTTTTATGTCTGAAAAGCCACTATCCCGACCATGAGCTCCTATGAGTACGACCTCTGTGGAAATACATCTGTCATATAGTAAGGTAGTTTATCAATGAAGATAACTACAGATAACTGGTGTTGTGCTGAGATGAATGCTACACACAAAATTATCGGCGGCGTACCCGTAAAATGCATTCCGCTTGGCAGAATCAACATAGTTGTTCACAAATACACGTTGAATAATGTATCATTAAAATTAAACATTCTGCTGAAGTGTATTTCGTTTTGTAGAATCACCGAAGTTGTGCACAAGAATAGCATATTGTTGAACTGGGTCTACTAAATGCATCCGTAGACTGGACATTAATTGAAGTTTTACAACACAATACGAAAGGGCAATAAGAGAGAACATCGAACACTAATAAAATTCCTAGGTAAATTAATTCATATGCTAAGATTTGGTTTATGGTTTATATCCTGCTGTTGAAAAGCACTTTCTTATTTATATACCTTGCTATTTCACAGTTTGATAAATTAAAAACAACTGAGAACTTCGTCTGTATCAGATAAAGGAAGTATTATTTGATATGTTTTTGTAAAATTTAAAACCGTTTTGATATAGAACATTTGAATGAAAATATTTTCACAGATTTTAAAACTTTATTCACCTAACATGTGCACGCTAATTCTTGAAAACATAATTTAGTGCATGGCAGCATAACTGTTCTGTTCTAACACTGTACTTCTCTCTTCTAATATTTTTGGGAGACTCTGACATTTGCCATACAAAAGTTGCCACTTGCTATAAATGGTAGTATAACAGAAGGAAAGTATAAAATCCAATTGTGAAGTTTAAAAATAAATTTACTTTTGTCGATCAACAACTACCTCTGAATATTATAGTACACAAGTAAACGAGCTGGTTTTTTTTTAGTTTTAAAGTCATGTTACAATTGCACGCTGTATATTTTTGAAATCTTTGTTAGTAAGTTATGCACCCAATCGTTGTAAAAGAATTTTGCGAAACATCAAGAAGACTGTAAAATCATATAAAGGGTTGGTAAAATTTTGGCTTGAAATTTTCAAGATGCCAAATAAAATGTTATTACATGATGTTGAATGGTGATATATATGGGCATAATAACATGATGTTGAATGGTGATATATATGGGCATAATAACATGATGTTGAATGGTGATATATATGGGCATAATAACATGATGTTGAATGGTGATATATATGGGCATAATAACATGATGTTGAATGGTAGATCTAATGGTGTTTAGTTTTAGAAGTACATTTTGATGTTTTGATTAGGAAGTCATGATTCATGAGAAAGAGCGATATAAGAACATCCCGAGACGAAACAGAATGTGTAATCCTTGTGATTCAAACCCCAGTTGAAGATGAGTAGCATTTTTATAATGTTTTGTATGTTACAAAGATAACGCATTTTATATATACCAAAATTTTTCTCAACCACATAAATGACATTGTCATCTCCAACTCTCTATTGTCCAACAACACATAAGGATTGTAACTGACACACGGGTGGTTAACTCTCACCATCACCACAAAATCAGGTGCAAAGAAATTGTGGGGAGCACACTTCCGAGGTGGTGGGGTTCTACAAAATAAACCAAGAAATGTGAGTATGATTTTTGTAAATTTTGTTTTAAATTATTTTGTTGAAGAACTTTTAAAAATCGGGCAATGTAGTTACCAGTAGAAATGTTGAGACTACCGTTTGCACGAATTGTGGAAACAAAATTCCATAAATTGTAGTCTCTAGAACGTTTATAAGTTGGCGAAAATCTCGATTTTCAGTAACCAAAGTTAAACTATCCTTATTTTTTTGTCCCAAATCCCGTTTTTCCGAATAAATTTTTTTGGTAGAACCCCACCACCTCGGAAGTGTGCTCCCCAAAATTTCTTTGCACCTCATTTTGTTGTGTGGGGAGAGTTAACCACCCGTGTGACAGGCGCAGTCGGGAAACAATGAATTAAGCTTTAAAACATTAAGTGAAAAGTTATGAAAGATTAAAAAATTACAACTGTAGATGTTTTTCTTATTTTTTTGTTGAAACAATTTATCTGTATGTTTAATGTATGAGCTAATTCTTACAGTAAGATTTTACAAACATAAAACCATTGGTGAAGTAATGTGTTACTGACAAAACAGTTTTATTTACATATTTCAGATTTGTTTACTGAATAAAATATTGGTATATGCAAAAAATAAACCCATTTTATATATAAAAAAATTAATTTAATTCAGTTTCTCGCAGTGTTCAGCACAAGTTGATTATGATTGACTATGATTGAGACATGTGTAGTCATATAATACTGTGATAGGCTACATTTTACATTTACAGTTTCATTATTTTCTAACATGTTTCATATATTTACTTTTGTTTAGATATTATTTTGATAATATGTGATTCCCCACCGTGTTTCATATTTTCTTTCTGGTTACCCGCCAATGATATGGTTTCAATGATACCAAGATGTAACCCTTTGCCAACTGATGGTAACTCGTACCATTTCATAAGATAAGATGATTGAGGCGACTTCTTCTGTTGATGACTAACTTTATATGGACCGTCTTGGGTGGCTGTAATAAACACCGCCGTTCCATGATCGCACATTCAAAGGAGATGTCTGCAATAAGTTCAGTGGTTAGGGCGTTCAACCTCCGAGCAGAAGGTCCCGAGGTTGGAATCCCGGCCCAAGCTAGAGGTGTGTCTTGGGCAAAGACACTGATGCCACATGTGCCTCAGTCCACCCAGCTGTAAATGGTAGCAATGATGAAAAAGAGCTTCGCTGCCTCTCTCTTGTTAGCGTGATGACATCGGGAATGAGTATTTCTAGGGGAGTCAGAAGCTACAGACTTCTTCGCAATTAACTAAAATGCATTGTATAAATAAAATAAAATCTTCCTCAGTGGTAGGGGTTGGAGACTCGCTGACTTAAAAATCAGTGTCACCTCTCTAGATTAGGTCACTAGTTTGAGTCCTGCTACCCGACCACCTGTATTTTATGTGAGGAAGTTGATAGTTTCTTATGGAAGATAGGGATCTAATACTGGTTCTTCAGAAACAATGGTTAGGCAAACTGGCTTCCTACATGTTTAGGCTGGTCATGATCTCCTTACAGGTACAGGGTGATCTGATGTTCGAGTAAGTCTACAATGTGAAAGGTCTGCCTCAGTTACGTAATGGGTAGCGTTGTGATTGATTAAACAAAACTTTTGATGTTGATCTCCATGGTTACCAGTAGTATCTTGATTTCAGGTAGAACCTCTGTAGGGACCATCGAGGCCGAAGCCCACCAGATGTGATCATAAGTGGTACAGGGGTGGAAGAAGTGTACATTGCTTCATTGAAAGCCATAATGGTATTATCTCACTGGTTCCCTGGGCTAAAGCACTGTTATATGGATGGAGTTCTGGTTATCAGTGCAACAAAATTAGTGCAGGGTAAGACAGATTGTTGATGCTCTAAATCATATATCACGGCCTGTTTAGTATCCCCTACTGAAGGTGGAGGTTAGTAATTTGGCATTGTCCGTCCGACTGTCCATTTGTCTAGAGCCATATCTGAGGCTTGGTTGGTGATATTAGAATAAAACATTTTAGAAATGTTAACAACTATAGGGAACCATGGCCCACCATGTTTCAGTCAGATTGTCCCACAACCCTAATAGTTATGGCCCTTTGGACTTTTTAGCTCACATGAACATAAAGTGCTCAGGCTGGGCTGTGGTCAATATTTGCTTCAAACAACATCTTCCTAACCATATGTAATTCAAGCCAACTCATAAGTTTTTCCTTGGATGGTCCTTTACCAAAATTGCTCAAACAGTTCCACTCCCCTGTACATAATAGCCACAGAGCTCAAAACAGAAAAACCTTTAAACAACATCTCCTCTTTATCTCTGTAGCTATTTCAACGAACACCACAAGATTGTTCCTTGGATAGTCCTCTACTGAAAGTGCTCAAATGATTCAATTCCACTCAATAAAATTACACCAAAGCTATAAATAGAAAAACTTGTTAACAACATCACCTCCTAAACCACTGGGCCAATTTAAATCAAATTCATAGGGTTGTTGCTTGGTTAATCTTCAACCAGAATTGCACACAGAGCTCTGCACAGAGTTATGGCCCTTTGAGAAATAATTTCACTGGAATGTTTCTTATGTTACTCATTACCTTGCCTGAAAAGATGTTGCTTCAACAAAGAGCATAGCCACAATAAGGCTTGACTTAATTCCTCTTTACCTAAACCGTAAACTTGAAAAAAATTACAAACTATTAGTCAGGTTTTGAAATTACTTCTTAGAATGCTTCTTATAATTATATAATTATGATTCCTTCTAAGGTTGTTCAAAAGATTTTTATTTGTCAAAACCCTTGGCAGATTTTCGTTTTGGAAAAAGTTTCATTACGTTTTATGTACTATATGGATTTTCAAAAAGGATGTGCTTTGTATACAGGTGAGCAATGTAAAACAATGGGAAACAACTTCAGTGCTGTCTAACAAGAAGATTGCAGTTAAGAGTTATCTATGCAGTATTTTATCAAGGTATGCTAAATAGAAGCCTTCACTGGGTGAATGATAATATATTTCATTAAAACTCCAAGCAAAATACTTTTGTTTTAGCTTAACTGTTACAAAGTGCCAGGGTGAGCTATTAGGACTTCTGTCCGTCTGAAAGTATGTCATCTGTAGTCCACCATTTCCTTCTCATCTAAGTGGAGGAATGCACACTTATTACTTTTAAATAGACCTAATTGAAATAAGGTTAATAATCTGAATGTACATTACAACTGGAAATAATATTCCATTTTAATGGCGTTAAGTTTTCGGATACATGTTTAAAATTTACCCAATTTTTATGTGGTTGGATGATCCTGCATAAACTAAAACGCATTTTAAAGCGGTCAGTTACAGTTGAGTATTCACACTGACCAACACTTATATAATGTGTATTTTGTTCATTCTATACCTAAAGGGGACATGCACCCAGAAGGTATCACAAGAACCAAATTGAACTCTATTCTCCCACATTCCCAAATCAACCTCAATTTTTGAAAGTTGTAAGTATGAAAATGTCAGCAATGATTCCTTTTGTGAAAGACTACTCAAATTGTCAGTTTCTTGATTGAAATGAGTTAAGAAATTCTGTAAATTAGTTTCAAAGTAGCTTTTAGACCGGTTGCTTGGTAACATATAAAACAATTTATCCTCAGTGTTGAAATTCCAACAAAAAAAAAAAATTAATTACACTGTCTATTGAAAAATATATCCTACACCAAGGTTGGGATTCTGCCCAAATAAACAAAAGTTGGCTCTTTGATGGAAATATCTCTTAAACTTACCTGGTGTAACAAAAAAAGTCTTAGGGAGGTAAGAGGTGATGATAAAACCAGCTGTATACACTCTCACTGTACTGCATGCCTGCATATTGAAAAGTAATCTGATGTTCTTTTATAACAAAATAATTCATCTATATGTTTGTCTCTCCCAATCTTATAACTTCCTCAGTCAGTTCCTGGTTTGGTTTCAGAAACCCGATGGAATTCATTCATTGTATGTACATGAATTTATTAGGGAACCCAAAGACTTAGTGTTAAGTTCAACATAATAATGGCACTATCAAGATTCTCTTACTATCTTTGAAGTGTCTTTGGAGTTTACAACAAATCCATTACCATCTTTCATACTGTACACTAATTTAACAGTAGAAGATTAGTACATTATCATTACATTTACTGAAAGGTATAGACATTTATGATTTTCATGAAACTTGGGTAAATGGTTCATCCTCTAGAAGATTTGCGAGGCAGTGTTCCAGCACCATTTGCTTAAGGTCAAGGTAATTCTTAACCAAAGGTCACGAGACTATACTTCTAAATCTCTGGAAAGATTTTGGTCAAACTTGGACTAAGAATGTTTATTCATCAAAGATTGATTTATGATCTTAACAAAACTAAAGCGATTTTCATTCTATTATAACTTACACAGCCATATTTTGACAAATCAGTTTCTATATAATTGCTGTTTCATCAATAAATTGCAGCATCATCAGGGATCACCAATCATTCTTGCCAATGTCTTTAAAATTCTCTGACTCCAAATGAATTACACAATAAGCTGAAATGGAACAACTCACCCATTTTTCGCACCTGGTTGAATCCACCTAACATTTGAGCAAATTTATGTCCGTCACTTAGATTCTGATGAAGTGTTTCAAGCAGCCAAACCTGTGGCCTCCCCCAAGTAACCCAGAGTTTTCATGCAGTTAACATTTCAGGTTGCACTATTTGCTCTAAAGTGTACGGTCTGCTGATCAGTGGGTAACAAATGTTCAACATCAGCTTAATTAAGTTTTACAGTTGCTGTGATTTTATTGTTTTCTCTCCAGGGCTTATTACCAGATCTAGATGTACTAAAGCGAGTTTATGTCAAACAACATTAAAGTAGATTAAATGTAGAACTTGAATTTTAAACCCAGGGCTGCCTTTTCTTACTTATCAAAATTATATAAAAGCCACTTGATATTTTATTTTAGTTAGTAACTTTTGAAAAATTACATAAATTTGATTAAAATT
This sequence comes from Saxidomus purpurata, assembly GCA_022818135.1. Lineage (NCBI taxonomy): Eukaryota > Metazoa > Mollusca > Bivalvia > Venerida > Veneridae > Saxidomus > Saxidomus purpurata. Next base: position 21,459 of record JAFMSR010002514.1, read on the forward strand.
TAAAAATATAATTTATGATAATAAATACAGGTCAGGTTCGATTTTAGGTACAATGCAACAATTGTTAAAGTTTTGGCATCACTGTTTTCTTGAAATAATATCTTCTCAAACCACTCTTGGAAGTATGTCTCTTCCTTTGTTGGAATGGTCCTCTGCAATTATCAATCAATGCAAAGTCTGTTGCCATGACAGCAAAAGGAAGAACTAAACTCCCCTTTAAAACCCCACAAGTCCTGTCATTAGTAATTTAACATGCTGCATAATATAATATTTCTTTACAAGGTTTGAGATCAAGCCCAGGAATCAGTACTATTCACCCGGGGTGATTGTTTTTTAAGAGGAAGTTTTAAATTTTCTTGTCCGTACTGTTGGATGGATTTCAAGAATAATTTAGGGTAAAGATTTTTGTGCAGCGGTAAACTGTGTCATTGGTAACTGATGTACATTATTTATTGATATTGGCCCACATTTCCATCCAGTCATGCTTAATGTTGGTCAGAATATTTGTCTTAATAAAAATGGCTCATTTGGTGTTAAAAACTGGGTCACAAGGTCAAATCAGAGAATGACCTTTATACCTCCAGTTTGCCACATTTTTGTATAAGATTATCCAGAAATTTTATCAGTGTTTGTCTTGGTTAAAACCAAGGTAAAGTTTGAAATTTAGGCAGATAGGGTCAATAACCCAGAGTCAACCTCTACCAAAACGTTACCTCCCAACAACAGCCTCCTAAAAAAACGCACATTGTATTTCCCTTTGCATCAATATAAGGAATCAACCTCTCAGAACAACTTCTCTACAACAAACACATTTCTATGTTCCAAGAGTGTTTGCCCGTGAGAGGTTTACTATTTATATGTCACCATTCTTAAAAACATTCTAGTCTAAATCTAAGTCATTAGGGTCTACTAAAACTGGATTTACACTCCAGGATATTTATGATAATGAAGAAAATTCAAAATTACTACACAGTAACTAACCCAAGTTATACTTAAATAATTTTCATCTACCTTTATCCCCTAAAGATGGGGTCCAGTAATTAAGTCTCTAATATTGTTGAGGTCATTATTTTGGATTATTTTATGGATCTTGCTGATTTCTCTTAGGATAAGTCCTTTATTTTATTGCCTATAATATGAAAATCCTATTATTTTCATGATTTGAGACGTTTTTATGCATTGTTCCTTTCTATCATGTCATCAACAGCTGTTTAATAATCGCATTTCTGGAGAAAAAAAAATCCACGGGTACAGATAAAGGAAAAAACATGTGTACCATTGACATTATGTTGTTTTATGCAGCCCTATGTTTTTCTGTTAGATGAAGGCAACAAAACCCATTTATTATAACTTTAGTTGTAGAGGTTAAAGATGTGTTTAACAGATGAAACCATTAAGACCTGGTGCCAGAGAGTAACTGACAATAATATATGCCAGTGTTTAAGGCACTATAATTCTGTCCTTTAAGAAAAAGGTGGTATTATATATTGTGTAGATATCATCTTAATCAGTTCCAAGTAAATGGGGGCCTATAATTATTTGAATCATGGTTATCCATCAGTCAGTCCAGTCAGTCCATCTGTAGACAAAACATCTCGGACTATTTCTTTACAACCACTATCCCAAATTCAGTAACACTTTACAAAAGTACTACCAAGACTAGTTCTTACCCCTAGTTCAAGTATATATGGGGAGCCATATTGATTAACCCTGTCATGTCTGTCGTCTATCAAACTTACAAAACCACACAACTTGTTAAACAAGTATATCATTGACCAATCTTTGGTACTTCCCATCCCAACTATTGAAAATAAGTAAAAAATCAATTAACACTTGAAGGCAAGGGTCCCGATAACCAGTTCCAAAATCAAATGTATTTACTAGTAAAATTAAAAATACCTCTATACATATCTCAATTTCAACAACTTTGAAAATTAACCCTAGACTCCACTTCAGTCGTTTACCATCCACTCTAAA
>JAFMSR010002515.1:0-23435 GCA_022818135.1 Saxidomus purpurata
TGTTTGCGCATCTTTGATTGCAGGCTTACCTGAACTTAAATAAATCAATTACAAAACTTATTGTTTGTTTTAACAAAAAAGTACTATCACTTTAGCCATCATTTTCGTAAAATGAATGTACTTTCGTTTTCAATAGCAAATATTTACGTAAGAATTTCTCTTTTATATATTTAATTTCGTGCTTAATTAAATTAACTAATTTATTTTACATAGAATCGTTATTTTCTACAATTTAACCTCTCGATTTCATAAAAACATGATGCATGCTAAACATCAAATGAATATGCTTTAATTTAGTTAGGTGGGTGGGGTACTCGCGTTATGAACGCGTTATTCAAGAAAACAGCGGCCGATGATCAGACCGCGTTATAAAAAGAGTCTCACTTATAACGCGGTCTGACCAGTTGGACCCCGACTACCGCGTTATAACGGGGTTGCAGTGTAATAAGTTGAAGTTGGGGAAGCTTTTTATAGAGGGCCTACCTTAGCAGCATTTTTGAGGTAATTTTCTCTTATGTGAAAGCTATAGTAAATTATACTAAATGTGATGAATATGATAAATAACTTAAGATTTTGATAATGTCACAAAAAATCCACAAGTTTCCTGCTTCCCAAGTAGATGTTACGTTACACAGTTTATAGTTTACAACTTTTGTTTCACCAAAAAAATGGGTAACCATGAGCAGTTTTCTATAAATTAAAAATATAGTCATAAAATCAAGATCATAATATAAGTGATGTATTGTATGGAACAGTTTTGATGCAAATATTACATTGAGCCTTCTGATATCCCATCTTGCATTGTTACGTGTGTATTTGTCCATCTGATATTACATGTTTCTTTTTTGATATGTTCTATGCTTTAAACTGGAGAAATGATTATTGTATTTGTCTACATGGCAAGTGCCTATGTGCAATTGATTTGTGCCTACTTGTAATTGACTACTGCATCGTGTATGCGTACAACTTTTAGTTGCCTTCCATTCATTGCTTAATGATAATTGCCTACGTTAAACTGAAAAGTACATACGCATTAATAACTAGTGTCTGTGTGCATATACGCTATAATGTGATTACGTGAAAATGTTAAGTGTATGTATATATACATAATCAATAGTAGTAAGCATATAGATGAATGGACTTGTAAGAATGAAATAGAAAGGGAACCAATTAACGGGTATTCATAAAGCTCCTTAGGGAAAATTGACACCTTAGGAAAAACTTTGCCCCTTAATTTCTGCTTAACCATAGACCAAGTGAACATTTTTAATCTTTTTTAATGTAGTAAAGTGAAATACCTACACACCCATGCTTAAAATTTTCAAATATGTTTGATACTTTTTGTGTGAGAGACTTAAGGAAAATCCACATTCCTTAACATTTTTCCTTAGGAGCTTTATGAATACTGGCTTCATGGCAATGAATAAAATTTGTGTTGTTGATTGTTACAGGTTTGTAAGTTAATTGTTCTACGTTTTTCATTTCGTTTGTTTCAATCTTTGAATTTGAAATATATATTCCACTAGTCTGAGGCTAATTTGACTTGCCTGAGCAGGGATAATTCTGCTATGAGAGAATTGAGAGATTGCACATTGTCAAAAACTCTCACTGGAATTTTCATAATGACTAAATGAGAGAAATTCTCATACTAATGGTGCAAGTTATTTATAACAATTTATTATCATATCAATGCAACTTACATTGATATGATAATAAATTGTTATAAATTAACCATTACTACAGTAACTTTATCTTAAGTCAAATTCTTTCTGGATGTTTTGAATTTTTCTCTCATTGATTTTTATAATCTCACACTAATTTTTGAGAAATGAGAGAAATTCTCTCACTAAATATCGAAGTCAGAATAGTCCCTGCCTGAGGCTAGAAGATATTCCAAGTTACTATCCCAACCAAACTATATGTTTGAAAGGCAATTTCATTTAAACATATAAAATGATGGTTGGTTTGTCCCATGTTAAGATTTGTGTGTTATTTTTAAATAAATAAATGAAAACATAGCATTTTAAGTTTAAAAACACAATGTGATCAGGGTTCATGCTCAGGTTGAGCTTTTGTTGTAAATGGGTTGTCTGTCACAGGAAAGACGCAATTTTCATTTGATATAAGAAAACAATTTGTAGAAATGTAAAAATCCAACCATGAGGCCCTTTTTTCGCAAGTCAGGACAAAAAGAAAATCAGAATGATGTAAACAATAAACCTCTGTTTTGGAAACTTAACTTGAGCTCTGATGGAAAGACTTACAGGGAAATATGAAATAGTATCTTTTGAATTAAGAAACAACAAAGAAGTAAGAGGCCTTACCTATATCTTTCAGAATCTTCAAATGAGACACCTGAACTTGTGGTTTGTTCAAGGACAGGGGAAGATTTAGACAGCTTTCCATTGGTAAATCCATATTGCTTGATAGGAAGGTATGTGAACATATTATTTCACTTTTTGGAAATAAAACTTTCATATCACAGCAAAGATATACATGTGCGGTGTTTATTGGTTTGTCAAGTCACAATTTAAACTGTGAGTTCTGTAGTTAAAACTCTAGAACAAATCCATTGAGTAGTATGGTTCTTCCTTTTTAGCTCGACTATCCGAAGAATATGAAGAGCTATTGTATTGCTAGAACGGTCATAGAAAAGCATTGTCAACACTCCAGATGCAACATTTTTTACTAGATACTCATGAACTTATTCAGAATGTTTGTAAAATCTAGGTCAGGCCATCCTTAAAAACGTGTTTGTTTGGCATAGCCGACGGACCCGACAAAATTGCCCCGACTTAGAAGTTTTTATTGGCGAAAACGAAATCATATTTTTTTTTCGGTTATTTCAATTTTCTTTTTTTATAACATTTGTTTTAAAGACATAACATTGAATGCAATCGTTTTTGTCTTGTAACGAATTGAAATAACGACGTGGGACCCTCTGTAGTCCATCTTTTCAATTTTTGCATTACTCGTAGTTGGGCATGAAATGTTTAAAAAAAGAAATAGAAAAGCCGACTGACCCACCCACTGTCTGCAACGATGGGTCGGCTATGCCAAACAAACACTTTTTTAAGGATTGCCTGAGGTATGATTTTGGTCATGTTGGGTCCAAAACTAGGTTCAAATATTTTTAGGCGAGTGCTATAGGACCATCATGTCCCTGTTGTTCAATATAATCTTGGGTTTAACTGGGAACTCAACTGTAACTTACAAACATTTCATGCTTGTCATTATATAGATTTTGAAGTGGACCCTTTCATTTTAAAGTATTGTTATTTTGACACTGCAGTTCTAGAAGCTGTGATGTTATTGTATCCTTGCCTGGTGTGAGACCTGTCCATTGTCAACTTGAAGTTAACAAGGGAAAAGTAAGTAGCTAAAACCTGTTACTTATTAATTACTTCAATAAGATTATTCTACAGGTGTTATATAAACAGGTTTATGTACCAAAAATAGCAGGGCATCAGTCAAGCTGTTTGAAAACTACTCTGTTTGATATCATGCCCATAAAAAATGTCAGGATACTCAATCCAATCTGTAATAATGACATACTGACATAATCCTTTCAATACTGAACCATATTTGATAAAAAAACAAGTGCAAAAAATTGATCGCTGTCTAACTAAGATAGTTTCTAATAGAGATCATGAAATGGTGATTTATTTGTGATTTGATGACAGTAGTTCTGAAAACTATTTAAACACCCTCAAACTGTCATATTTTTGAATAACTTGCCTAATTAACTTACTGTAGAGTACATTTATTTCACTTTCCTATGTTTTCATACACCTCCATTTTCTTGTGTGATAGATGATTGTTAAACCAGGGCAAAGAAGTTTCGTGACATTTTCAATTAATTTTTTTGTCTTTAAGAATCAAAATGGTTTGCAAATGTAAATAATTTTTAAAAGTGTTTCAACATACATTTTACTTACACACCAAGAATCATTTAAGGTACATCAAATATAAAGTTAAGATTATCAAAATTATGTATTATTAACTGTTCTTAGGGTCTCTGCATTTTCCCTACATTAAATTATCATTTTGAAGTGAATGATGCAGGGTTTAAATGTTGGACCACAGTATGGTATGTATCATTAATGGAGTAGGCACTGTCAAAACTGATGTTGAAATTCAGCTCTGTTTCTGACTTTAGAGGTGGAGCTAGAGGGCAACTAGGGAGAAAATACTGGTACCCTATAAAAAAAACTTTTGAGTAGGTCACAGGGGCGGCGAAATAAAATTTTGAGTTTCTTGTCCGTTTTTGCCAAGAGCTATTTTGTACTTGTCCATATGATAATTATATAGTAAGTTCTGGTCAAATTTCACTTGTCCGTATAAGCTTTGGGACAACCTGGGCAATACAGACAATTTATTTCGCCACCCCTGGGTCACATGTAACTGCAAGTTATATTATTTTTATGGATGGCGCAGTGCCTGGTGATACCAGCTATTTGCATACATCTTCTTGATATTGTTGTAGAGGCTGTGGAGTCCGACACAAGTGACAGTGATGATGACAATGATTCTGGTGAAGATCATTCAGGTATTTATTTAAAATCTACTAGATGGCTGAAGTTAGCTCATTAGCAAAAACAATAGTTGCTCAGTGCTGAGCTTTCCAGGAATTAGTATGTTGAAGCCTTCATGATTCCGTCCTTTGTTTAATGTCACTTAGACAATGAAATAATAAAACAAACACTCTATGCCTCTTATAATATTCACTCATGTATGGTAAAAAACTATGCCATTTTACTGTTTCCTCAAGACCAGTTGTTTTGGGTAATTCCCAAATGCCTTGAAGGACTTTATTGAAATTTGGGTCAAATAATAACCACATTGAGACAATGTACACAAACCACCATCTGGGCATGCGGACCCAAGGTCAAGGTCACAGTTGAAGGTCAAAGGTTTGAGCCTTGTATTTCGTGTCTGCTCTGTAACTCCCACCAGCCTTGAAAATTTATTGAAACTTGGGTGAAATGTACACCTCATTGAGACAATGTGCAGAACTCACCTTCCAAGCACGCTGGCCCAAGGTCACAGTTGAAGGTCAAAGGTTTGAGCCTTAAATATCACGTCCACTCTTCAACTCCAAAATACCTTAATAAGTATTTTAATTAAATTTTGGTTGATTGTTCACCTCAATGCACAACATGCAGAACCAACCTTTCAGGCATGCCAGCCCAAGGTCAAGGCCACAGTTCGGAGGTCAAAGGTTTGAGACTCCCATTTCATGGCCGCTGTGTAACTCCTTGAAAAATTTTGATGAAATTTGGGTCAAATGTTTACCTCGTCCTGACAATGTGTGGAACCTATGAGCCATTGTAGTTACTTGCATAGTGTGTGTGTGTGCATATGTATTGACTTGCATACTGCATAGTGTGTATTCCAATGTAGAGACTTGCATAGTGTGTATGCCAATGTAGCAAGCTTTGTTTCCTTTGTCAGTGAAGTGACTTGCAAAGTGTGTATGCCGGTGTAGCAAGCTTTGTTTCCTTTGTCAGTGAAGTGACTTGCATAGTGTGTATGCCGGTGTAGCAAGCTTTGTTTCCTTTGTCAGTGAAGTGACTTGCATAGTGTGTATGCCAATGTAGCAAGCTTTGTTTCCTTTGTCAGTGAAGTGACTTGCATAGTGTGTATGCCGGTGTAGCAAGCTTTGTTTCCTTTGTCAGTGAAGTGACTTGCATAGTGTGTATGCCGGTGTAGCAAGCTTTGTTTCCTTTGTCAGTGAAGTGACTTGCATAGTGTGTATGCCGGTGTAGCAAGCTTTGTTTCCTTTGTCATTGAAGTGACTTGCATAGTGTGTATGCCAATGTAGCAAGCTTTGTTTCCTTTGTCATTGAAGTGACTTGCATAGTGTGTATGCCAATGTAGCAAGCTTTGTTTCCTTTGTCAGTGAAGTGACTTGCATAGTGTGTATGCCGGTGTAGCAAGCTTTGTTTCCTTTGTCAGTGAAGTGACTTGCATAGTGTGTATGCCAATGTAGCAAGCTTTGTTTCCTTTGTCAGTGAAGTGACTTGCATAGTGTGTATGCCGGTGTAGCAAGCTTTGTTTCCTTTGTCAGTGAAGTGACTTGCATAGTGTGTATGCCAATGTAGCAAGCTTTGTTTCCTTTGTCAGTGAAGTGACTTGCATACTGTGTATGCCGGTATAGCAAGCTTTGTTTCCTTTGTCAGTGAAGTGACTTGCATAGTGTGTATGCCGGTGTAGCAAGCTTCATTGTTTTTAACCAGGTTTTCCATGGGAAAAACTCTGTTATTAGATTGGGGTACGTCGTTGGGCATGCGGGCGGGTGGCTTTCACAATTCCTGTCCTTGCCATAACTTTGCCATCTTTGGAGCGATTTCAATATTATTTGGCATGTGCTTTCACAATGACAAGATGATGTGTCGCATACAAAAACCAGATCGGTATCTCAAATGTCAAGGTCTTTTTGACAGGTTAAAGGTCACAATGTCCACAATTTTGTCCTTGCCATAACTTTGCCATCTTTGGAGTGATTGTCCCTGTTGAAAACCTGGTTTCGTCGCATTGCGACGCCTCTAGTTGTAGCAGTATAGTGACTTGCATAGTGTGTATGCTAGTGAAGCAAAATTCATAGTCTTTTGTCAGAAAGCTTGTTTCTATGTAATCTCGAACAGTGTTAATCTGGATCAGGTGGTAATAGGAAATAAGAAAATCTTTGATTGCTGTTGAGGATAAATTTTTTATCATTTCTTCATGAAACTTTGTCAGAATGTTTCTTGCTTTGGGGGGTTCTCAGAAGAGCGATATAGGAACCTCATAGTCGTCTTCTTTTACAGATATCACCAAAGGCAAAAAGGAAAACCAGAATGCTGGAAAAGTTGCAAGGACACAGAAGAGACACAGAAGAGATGGTATGGTTAATATTTTAATTTATTGCACCATGGTTTAATTATCTAAATGGTTAATATTATTACGTTTGATTACGGCAATCATGACCTCTGGCATTTGGCTGTCCACCAAAATAATCAAAGCTCAGTTAGCTATTGACGCTAGAGTTGCAGAATTTTATGGGAATGTTCATAGGTAAGCAAAATTGTGCACCTGTGTTTTGATTTAAATATCGGACTTATATAGCCAGAGTTATGGCCCTTGACTTGACATTCTATGTGGTAATTTTGTGGTTTGCATTTCTCCTTAACTACTTGGGCTTAGGTCAGAAAACTGTATGAGAATTGTTATTGGTAAGTGAAGTTGTGCACCTTAGTTTTAATTTTAACATCTGATTTGTATAGTTAGGGAGTTACATGTATATGGCACGTTACTTAGCCAAAATAGAGACATTCTATATAGTTGTTATTGTCTATATATTGTTTCTCCTGAACTATTTGGGCAAGTCACCAAACTTTATGGGAATGTTTATTGGTAAGTTAAGTTGTGCTTATGGGTTTTAATTTTATAATCAGAACTGTAATGCCTGAGTTATGAGGATTGACTTTGGTAAAAATGCATGCAAAAGAGATGTTCCATTTAGAAATCTTGTAGTATATGTTGCTTCTTAACTATGTGACTTGGAGTCACCAAATTTGAAGGAAAAGTTCATTGGTAAGTGAAGTTAAGCACTTTGGTTTTAATTTTAATATCAGAACTGTGATGCCAAAGTTATGGTCCTTGACTTAACAAAAATAGATGTTAGTGCGCTTGTTTTCTGACAGAGTTGTTGGTGGGGGCATCCGTGTCCCTTGGACTCCATTCTAGTTTGAAATCAAATTTGCATGCATGCAACAAATCATGGCTTGTTTGTTTTAAATGTCCATGACACATAGTTCTTGGAAGTGAAAAATGTGCTAAATTGTATCTTAACATTGATTATATTACTCAAGGAAGAAAAAAAGATTCAATCCTGTATTAACTATGTCACGATTTTTGTTTTTTTTCGAATAACTGTGAAGATTTGTAGAGATACATGTATACATATATAAAGTATAAAATGGCGTCATTTTTAATGTCGAAGGTCTTTATAAAATTGAATTCTTTTCAGACTACCCTGAGCAAATATCTCAACATTTTTTATTGCTCAATTATATACCAAACTTCATGCATTTCAGATTTTACTGAGAATGTACAGTCAAAAGTCCGGAAGGAGGAACCCAAGAAAAAACCAAAGATAACAGCAGGTAATATGATCTCAAATAGTTGCTGATATAAGCATATTCGCTTGCAGTGTAACATTATTAGCACAAACTGGGTTTTGGTTAGGTCTCTGGAAATCAGTTCTTAGTTGTTTTTTATGACCCAACAAATTGGGTTACATGTAATATTGCTCTTGTCTGTCCGTACATCCTACCCAAAATCCTTTGTGTCCAACTTCTCTTACACTATTCTATTTTATTTCCTTCAAACTTTCACAGATGATTGAGCTTAATATATAGATGATCGTAAAGGAAGGAATTATGGCTGCAGCCACATTGACTTTGTTCATTTTTTTTACTTTATATTATAGTGGTCATAGTGGAATTTTTTTTTTTGTTCAACTTCTTCCACACTACATTGTATTTGGTGGATTAGTGCTTCAATTTCCTACAGGTGAACAACCTTGATGTAGATGGTCATAAAGCAGAGAATTTTGGCTGTGACCATTTTCACTAGAATTGTGGGGCTTTGTTCATTTTCTTCATTATATACATGTAGTATATGATGGAAACAGTGTGTGTCCAACTCCACCATTGGTTTATGCAATTACTTAAAACTTAAGATAATAAACATTACTTTCAATGGTACTATTTATATTAGAGCATGATTATTAATTTTTCTGATATATGCCAGTAGTATCTCCAAAGTTTTTTTTAAAGAATTGAATTCCTTGTTGTTTGTTTCTTTAATCAAATAAAAATTGTTAGTTTTAATGTTCGACTTTCTGTGAGAAAGTATATTAAGTTTCAGTTTGTGCCAGACACTTCATTCAATTTTTTAGCACTTTGGAGTCAAACAAGTACATCACTAATTTACAAAGGTTATCAAATGTACCTGAGGTTTGTTTTTATATATTTCAGATAAACACACTTGGAGCAACGGAGAAGGAGGCGTTGAAGTCTTTCTTCGAAAAACATCTAAGACTGTCAAAAGTGCCAGGAAAGCTGGATTATATAAATGCGCAAAGAAAGCATAGATGCCTTGTTAACATCAGCTGGGAGAAAATTAAGTTTGCTGTATATAACATGTTGAAAGCAAGGAAACATATGTTCCATTAATTGGGGGGAGACATGCGTTTTTGTTGGGTTTTTTTTTTCAAAAAACAAGCTCTAGTTGATAATGTAGTGATTGGTTGATTCTCATGCTGCGTTATTGGTATGTAGTGTTAGATTTATTGTCTTGCTGTTTGATTGATTATTGAGTGTCATTTAGCTTTATTGATATATAGTGGTTGCGATGTTACTTGAGTAGCATGATTGTCATGCATGATACTGATTGACATAGAGGACATAGTAGCCCTATTTGGCTTTTCTGAAAACAGTCCTGATTCTTTATTATTTAGTATGACTTGAATGACCATAATACCCATGCCTTTGTTTGCAATAGTTATGCTGGTCTGTTCTGAATGAATAGATGCAACCAGAGCAGTGACCTAGCATGAACAGATTGTGAAGCATGTCAGATTTGCACATTAACATGAAAAAGTATGTGCTCATGACCAAATTAATCCTATCTGAAGCTTGAAACAGTGTATACCAAGATGCCCAAATCTTTAAATTAACTTCTATTATCCATGTATTATGCAATGTATTATTTCTACTTTGTTACTAATTAAACCTAGAATGTAAAGGTAAATTATTATATTCTATAGATTATTATCCTTTGTGTTTTACTGAGTTGTTGTTGTAAAACAAGTCTTTCAATTATGTTAGCTGATCCATTATTTAATGAAAATCATTTTATTAATTAATTATAACTCCTTACATAATTTTAAACACAATTAACAGTATGCCAGATAAAATCTACTATTATACTGTTTTATTCTGTATATATTAAAGAAACAAAATAATTATTTACATTATTAATGATTTTTCCGAATACGTTATTCTTGGATTTTTGTTCATATTCCATCGTGATATATATACATATATTGTCAATGTGGTTAATTTCATGATGTTAGTGTGTCTGTTGGTTATGTGTGCCCCTAAAGCCTGGTGCAATTTTAGTGTATCAGTGAAATGAAATTGTTAAAAGTCAAGGTGTTATGTTAATTGTTTAAACTCTTACTTGCATATATCTAGACAATAAAGGTTCTGATTCTGGTTTCGTCGTTTGTTGCTTTGTTCGGTATATACATGTGTCGTGAAATACACGATATATATTGATATGTATTGGATATAGAAATTTATACGAGTTTGATGTGGCAAGAGACGAAACCGTTCAGTCTAATTTTAAAGACGTTGTCCTGTCTTATTTGTGACTTTACGGAATGGCGTTGTCCTGTCTAGTTGTGATAATATGGAATGGCATTGTCCTGGCTTGTTGCAAGATAGTGTTGGTTTATAATTAAAAGCATGCTCTGCCACAACATGAAATTACCATATTCTGAGTGAAGTATACATTGAAATTGGAAAACTATATCATTCTCTCATTCATGAATCGAACTCGGGACCTCTGGAGTGGTAGGCGGACGCGTTACCGCGTCGCCACCGGGCCCTGTAGGTCTGCCGAATAATCTTAAAATCATCCATGAATTACTTACTTCTGGCCCGGACATGGCCGTCTTTACACTAGGTATGACCTAGCGATATTTAACCTCTTAAGTGTGACTTTGAACTATCGATTTAGGTCTTGAGCGCGACACATCTTGATGTGAACATTTGTGAAGGGTCATTTAAAATCCACGAATAACAAACTTCTGGCACGAACACGACCATCTACATGTAATCACTTTGTGAAAATATGCAGAACATGATGACTTACTCTATGTGTGGCCTTGACCTTTTACCAACGAAACTGGGTCTTGCGCGCGACACGTCTCGATTTGGTAAACATGTGTGACATTTTGAACCCCCTATGAATGACCAAGTTATTACCCGGACACGACCATCTATACACTATGTACAAGTATGCAGGACCAGATGAAATTTGTGAAAAAAAAATAAAGCGGTGCTTCTGATTCTCTTCCGTGCCTTGGAATCTGTCCTAACGGCACTGCCATATAATTATCAAGTACGATAAATAATTTGCCGTAACACAACAGTAACCGATGTAGTTAATGATCAAAAAGATTCATGTGCGACACTTCAAGCACCTCGTGTTTTTCATGAATATTCAAAACTGAATACATTGAAATATAAGTGAAAAAATACAAATTGAAACTAAAATATGAAAAATATCAACATAAAAGTAAATCAAATATTTGACATGCGCTAATAACAAAAAGGAATTTATAAGGATCATTTAATATGATTCTCTCAGACTCTAAAGCCTCTAACCCAAGACCTTCATGATACGGGTCATTTGTAATATCCACGGCGTTATGGAGCGAAACCATTAAGGACATCTGTTTTTAAACTTTATTATACTTACGTTTACCTTACTTTTATCTGCAAACTATCTGCTAAACCTAAATCAATGGACTCAGCCAAAGGTTAATACCGAGGGGTCACAAAAGATTTGTTGGTTCGTATGTATACACACTATAAGTCACTACATTTGTATGTATACATACCATGCAAGCCACTACATTCGTATGTATATACACTATGAAAGTCACTACCTGTACGAATGAATGGACAGATTCCCCCATTGTTCCAGAGGCCTCTGTTTCAGACGCGGACTGACACTTACATGTAATCAGAGCTGGACAGACTTAAACATTCCTCTAATAATTTTGTGACTTGCATTTCAAGGTTGTATCATTAGGCTATGAGGACTATTCTTCAACTGAATTAGATAAAAATGCACTTGATGTAGAATATATATTCAGTAATCACCATTCAAAATTTCAGACCAATTGCATGAACGTTTTTCAAATTATCGTAAATTTGGCAGGTGTGGTGTTGGAAGTTACTTTGAGTGTACAAGTCACTACATTCGTATATAATTATACACACTATGCAAGTCACTACATCCGTACATGTATGCATAAACACTATGCAAGTCACATTTGTATGTATTTGTTTAAAAATCCACAAAAAATAACTTATATATACTCAAAAAAAAAGTAACGCAACACCTAAACAGGCTAAACTTTTCATTTTTTTCTAAAGTGCATGATTTGAAAAACTATTTGACTGCCTTAGGTTTCAATATACCAATTCACGTGTACATAAGGTTATAAAGCAAATGATTAAGCGTTAAAGAGACTGTGCACCAGATGAGAATGTTGAATACGAATACGACTACGAATATTTATTGCAGTACAAGGTATCTGGCCAAAAATACAGACAGTTCTTATATCATGTAATTTTAACTAAAATGTTTTATGATAATGTTAACAAGCATATATAGTAAACATTATACTATAATACATTGAATTAAGCATAATAGAAATTATAATCGTTTGTAAATTGAAAGCAAGCATATAATAAAGTAAACATTCTAATATAATACATTGTTATATGCATAACAAAAAACATTATCAATTGTAAATTGCAAATCATTGATCATTTTTTGTCGAAATAATTGAATTAAACAAATGTACAGTGTGCACTTGATTAAGCCAATGTGAAATGAACATTTTACGTCCAGGGCCGTAGCTGGGCTATACTGGATGATACGCACTGCTATACTTAAACAGCAAACGGTAATACTATGATTACACCACACAACAGCCGTTACTTCGGCTGACTTCTTTTAGAATGCATCTGCTTCTAATCTATATCGAATGAACGCGTATACCTATATGAGGATATGAAGTGATCATAACGCGAATGCATCAATTTCTGATAATGCCGATCTTTATTGAATTAATGCATACATCTATATGTGGCTTTCGATGTTCATAATATCATTAAATATCAGTAAAATTAATTTGAACAATTTACCGAGCAGGACCGGCCAAAGAAATTTTCAAGTGGGGTGCACGTGCTTTTATGATGTATTTTTGGGTAATATTTAAGATTAAATTTAGCTACTAATCTATCGTAGTTACCGGAGGGGGCTGGGGGAAACATTTCTGAATTTCGTGTATGAAATTGTGGCCTCTGATGCATGCGAAAGTAACAACTTGGCAATCATCAAAACTTAAATATTATATTATACATTTATTAAGATATTTATATTTATCATTTAAATTCGTACTACTCTCGTAATCGATAATTTTCTTCAAAAATTTACATTTTATCATTTGTTTCGCTCAAATTACATGGGAGTTTTCAAATGTAACAGTACATTGAGTAACGAGCTTTTCCTTTTCGGCATTAATTGAAGATCAGAGGCATTTTTAAGAAATAAAATCTATACAAGAAGCTCTTGATTTATTTTCCAAACTTTTACAACCATAATAAGATTCACTATTAAATAGGCCGCTAACTTCACGCCGCTAGGCCGCCAACTTCACGCTGTTATGCCGCCAGGCTGGGCCGCCAACTTCACGCCGCTAGGCCGCTGGGCCGCTAATTTCACGCCGCTAGGCCACCAGGCCGCTGGGACGCCAACTTCACGCCGCTAGACCGCCAACTTCACGTACATGATTTACAATATATCACGTATTTATTTCATGTGTGCTAAATAAATCTCAAAACGGTCAACTTGTTTGGTGAATCCTTTTAATTTTCGTGCCTCGTCAATGTGTTGCCTGTGGTTAAAAACCAGCTATTTTGAGTTAAAATGGGGCATTCTGACGTATTTAAGTACCAGGCCCGAGTTTCACGAACAAACTTAAGTTTTGACTCAGTAACATACTCAACTCAGTCTACCATATAGATCAACGACAAAGTAAATCTATTCACAGTTTTTACCCTGTTTGAGTGGCATTTTCTTCACAAATGGCATTGATATAATTGTTTATATAGTGATTTTGATAAAAAGAGTTTTAGAGAGTAAAACATATTTGAGCCATTAATAAGAGACTCAAGTTATGACTCAACTTTCTTTTTGCATATTGAATGACTTTCCTAATACGGAAACATATGGAATTTGGTAAAACTATTGAGAAGCCTAAACAAAGTCACTATATGAAAGAATCAGAATGGATAACTTAACTAGTGTACTCACATGAGTCAAAACTTAAGTTTTTTTTTCGAGAAACCGGGGCTTGAACCACATTAAATGTCGCTCAATTTAAATACGTGTATCATGTTTTGAATGTTGCTTTTCAATTTATCATTGTTATTATCTATTTATGCGCCCAATAAACTTCTTTGTCCGGACCCAGAAGAAAAAATAAGCTATTTTAGTCCAAATGCTTTATTGTGAGGTATTTTACATGTAGTACCATTGTCCCGTTTAGTATCACTCAGTAGAAATATGTGTTTTATGTTTTAAGTGATGATTTTCAATATATATTGTGGGTGCCTCATAAACTTCATTTGCCGGGCGACTTGTTTGACGGACCATACGTGCCCCGTTGTATTCGTTAATGCTACACCCATAATAATACTAATAGTTTAGCTATTAAGCGTCCAAATGGTGAATTTTGTCGTATTTTAGTAACATTGCCCCGTTTGATATCGCTCTGACAGTATAATTTTGCGCTCCATGTTTCAAAATATCATTGCAATAGCATGTATGCCCAATGAACTTCAGTTGTTTAAGAAAATTGAGCTATTTTGAGTTCAAATGGTACATTCGTATCTTAGTGCTCCGTTCACTGTCGCTCAGAAAAATCAAGTTTTATGATTAAGATGTAGAATATCACTGATTGGAAGTGTCGTCACTATAAGTTGATTAAAATTCTATGCATGGAGTGTGAATATTACGTTGTTACGCTTCACCCATTTACCCTTCCATTTCTAATACAGATTTAGAGTTTTTATCTGTTTGACTTAAGAAAATGATGATACGCACGTGCGTTTGTGCGTATGTCCAGCTACGGGCCTGACGTCTCTAGTCATCGTACAGTGGGCACAATAGGAACATATAATATTTATCTTCTACAGTATATACATGTCTCATGTTTAAACAGAACTTGCAAAATATGTAAAAATATGTAAAATATGCATATATACACACTATGCAAGTCACTACATTCGTATGTATACACACTATGCAAGTCACTACATTCGTATGTATACACACCGTACAAGTCACTTCATTCGTATGTATACACACTATGCAAGTCAATACATTCGTATGTATACACACTATGCAAGTCACTTCATTCGTATGTATACAAACTATGCAAGTCAATACATCCTTATGTATACACACCGTGCAAGCCATATTATTATGCATGTCACTTCTTGTACAAAAAAGGGACGGATTCGGCCTCTGTTTCAGAGGCGGACTTGAGACGTACATGTAATCAGAGATGTCCGGCCGGAAGCTGGACAGACTTAAATATTCCGCTAATAATTTTGTGACTTGCATTTCAAGGTTGTATCATTAAAACATGGCTATAAGCACTGTGTATCATCGACTCCGGAACTTGGTACCAGCTGAGTCGATACAAATGGTTTACATGGCTGGTAGAGGGCTAAGTAAAACGTGTTTTCAATGACTTAAAAGTAGTGTCTGTCTTTGAAATGAAAACAGTTAGTGTTAAGAGATGTCTAACTATTGTTCGTGTCCACGATTCTAAAAAATATTATCGTATGATCATAAAAAACGTAAAATCCAGCGAGCTGGTACTTTTTAAAACAGCATATCCCACTAGTCATTGTTCATTTCTGCATTGTTATAATGCTCTTTTCGCCTTTCTTTTCATGTTTCATGCAGACATGTTCAGGATATTGAAAATGAACTTCAGTGTAAGTTTCATTTGCAATGACCACGATCTGACTGAATGATTCTCGAAAACAAAAATCCTGGGGAGTACGGCGATTTGCTAGATGACTGTACGGCAACATGAAAAAGTTACTAAATCAACTGTACAGCAACTTGAAGCGAATTGATACAGCAAAAATTCCCCTTTATGACGCTTTCTTTTCACAAAACACATATTTTTACGTAATATGGTACCATAGTCTGACATATCAGGACGAAACAAGTAGTGTTTGTTTTTCTTCCATATATGCAACCTATTGTGGTATAACTAGTATTGCCTTACTCTTCAAAGTATGCACCGATGCGTAGTCTGGGCTGCACGTTTCTCTTTTGAATATGTCATAAAAAAGTTATGATCCCAGACCATGTAACTTGTATATACCGGTTACCGGTGTAGTATGTTCTATCCAAATATCTTACACTGCATTATAGAGATTTGCATACATAATGTTTATCTTCGTGGAAAATCACACATGTAAGAGTGAGACGTAATTAGATTGCTTATCGTCCATTTTAAAAACATGATACCATAAAATTGTTCTTGTTCTTCTAAAGAATAGTATTGCAGGAAAGAATGGACTAACCCTTTGCATTTAAAAACATGCAGACGTCTTTCAAAAGAAGATATTTCATTCACTTTCATCTCATATCAAGTCAAATATTTCATACAGACACAAGTTCTTCGAAGAGTTTTACATATGCTCCGATAACTCGGACACAATTGCCTTTCATCTGTAATACACTGCGTAAGTCGTGGTCAAATTACACGCCGCCGATTAATTTTCTACATTTCTGATATTTCAAAGTTGCCCTAAAGACTTCAAAGTATTTATTTAATAGAGTTAAGGGTCTGCACCAGTGCACATGGGGGGGGAGGACCAAAAAATAAAACGTTTCAGTACTTCATGTTAAATGCCATTCAATTTTAGAAAAAAAGATAAGAGAGAAAAACAAACATCCTTTGTGACATATATTGCGATAATATGGAGGTGAACTAAAATTATGAAAACAACAACAACAACAACATTTTATCACATTTTGGACCAAAAAACATTTGATTTTTTTCCAGATAAGTCTCTGTAAAAAATTAAACTATGTTTTTTGTCAAGATGCTCTAGAGTTCCTATTCAACAAAGTATTGAGAGTTCCTGTTTATATCTTTAAAAAGGAAAGGTATTCCCTAAAATCCAGAAAATGGTGGATTTGATTCATTTCAGGAGACTGGTTACAAATCTTAAGATAGCTGCAACAACCACAAAGTCATAAGACATTGTTGATTTGGTAATACTGAACATTTTGACTTAAATACATATTCATCTTATATAAAGACATTTCCGGAAAATGCAAATGCTTTTTATTAGACAACTGTTCCACTCTGCTCAACTCGTATCACAGTTACAAATGTCGCAACGGATATATGTTTAATGCTTGCTAAATATTGAATCTGAAAACTTTAATGAAAACTATTCTTTTAACATATTATGTTTTGGTCCTTCAGAAGACGTTTGCACCGATGCATCCCCTTAAGACATAAAAAATGTTGTGTAACTTTAATAGCCTAAGATCGATTACTGTAAGATCAGTTGTAACTGGGCCAAGAACCCTTACTTGTGTCCGCACAACGAGAATTTAACCAACAAAACGAAATAAAAATTCTTTGAATCCACGCCAAGATATATAACATATGATACCAATTGGTAGAAAAACACTCTGTCAACTGTTATCTTGCACAAAACTCTATCCTTATCATCACAAATCGCCGTACACTTAGCTAGAAAGACGCCGTACAGTGTTTCTATGCCGTGATGCAAGTTGCCGTACTCCAACCTTCAGCATTTAATCTTGTTTTATCGACTTCTATTATAGTTTGGAGAAAAACACCAACTAAATATAAGAAGCAGTGTGTACATAGTGTATGGATAATTATGGAATGGAATTTACCAAAGATGGCTGTATGATACACAGACCATTTTTATAGCTGACATGTATTTAAGCGGTACCAGACAAGAAGTTTTACAGTGAAAAGGGAACCAAAAACCACTTTTGCTTAATTTGCAGATGTCCCTTTCGGACAGAAAATATGTTGAGAAAAGGAAGAAACTCTCATTAGCGATTAAATCAGCGACAGTACATTAAAATAAAGATTTTTCTAACCTCACTCTCGCTCCGATTTTGTTTATATCCGACTTAAGTGGTACCAAGTACCGGAGTCGATGATACACAGTGATAAGGAATACTCTTCAACTGAATTGGATAAAAATTGCACTTGACGTAGAATACATATTCATTAATCATTATTAAAAAAATCAGACCAATTGCATGAACGGTTTTCAAATTATCGTAAATTTGGCATGATAGCGTTGGAAGTTACTTCGAGAGTACAAGTCAGTACACTCGTATATATATACACACTACAGTATGCAAGTCACTACATCCGTACATGTATGCATACTCACTATGCAAGTCACATTCGTATGTATTTGTTTAAAAAATCACAAAAAATAACTTCTATACAATGCCACCGAGATATTTTGGTGTTTACAAACAACGCTTCAATTGTAAAATTTGGGGCATTGTCACGCTATTTGCTTTGATTAGCGATTGATCTACAATGGTAAAACAGTGACCATAAGGCCAACAAAAAATTGTGTGTTTCGGGCAACGCCCTCAAAAAAGCTAGGTAGGGTCGGGATGAAGTTTTTTTCTTAAATATTCAGTCTTTGGACGCACGTTTTTTGATTGTTTTAGCAAAATTATCGGAAATTCGCCAAAAAAACTCTATGGTCGGGGGGGGTCGCTAGGTAGGGTCGGGTTGCCCGAAACTCACAAATATTTTTGTTTGTTATTTTGTTAACATAATGACGGTATCAGACAACAGTTTGTGTTCACCACTGAACATAATGACCTCTGCACCGAACAGAATATCATTGCAACTGAAAATAATGAAACTATCACCCAACAATACACTGCCTCAGCTAAACAAAATGATAGTACCATTCAACTGTTTATTTTCATGGTTAAACATAATGAGAATAGCACCAAACAGCATATTATTATAACTGAACATAATAACTGTAACACCCCACAACATATCTTTTTAACTCAACATAATTTTGTAACCACATGCCTGTTTGTTTTAAGAACTGAACATAACAACTAATGCACCCGACAATACATTGACTTGGCTTAATAAAATATAATCAGCACACAACATAACACTTCAATAACTGAGCACATTGGGATTTCCACCCAGCATATTGGAATTTCGACCCAGCACATTGTATCTCGGACTCAACAGAACGACATTTAACCAGGTATATCAGTCATTCTAAACATAAGACAGTCCAGACATTCCATAGTTTCAGGTTTTTGATAAAATGCACTGTCTTCCACAAAGTTAAGTTAGATCTTTTCACGTTACAGATTAAAATGCGTAATCAACATGCTTTTGTAACCCTTTGGTTTATCCTGACACGGAAAATGAAGAAAATGTGACAAACAACTCGGAAGACAACATGCTTTCAAGATTTTGTATCAAAATTATAGAAAAAAGTTTTGCAAAAGTCAAAATCGCTTGCAAGATGTGTAAGCCAACAGTTGTTGCAAGTCTGGTATGCGACGTCAATGCGCGACTTGATTGCGACTGTTAATGGTTCATGAAGTGACGGCGATGTTACCGGAATGTTTATATTTCTAAATGTTGTACCAATACAAGTCCATTTCTGAAGTCAATAATACATACAGGTAATGCAATAATTATTTATCATGATGAATTCTTCGTTAACACTTGTGATATATAATGTGCCGTACAGATTGCACAATTTAGCTGCGCCGCGAAGGGCGGCGACATCGCGACGTCATGCGGACTGTCCCGGAATTGTATTATCGCCTTCTGATAATCAAACATAACTTAACATGTAATTATAATATTTTAATAAAATTTTGCACATCACTTGCATATGGAGCACGTTTGATGTCATCCTGTTATACTGTTATAAAGTTATAACGAAATTTGGATAACCCGACGTATTTGAAATGATCAAAAGGCATAAATAATACATCTATTGTTTTTAACTTTGTTAACAATAATCCTGGGCATCTGTTCTCCCAGATGTTGATTTTGAAATAAAAAATAGTGCTATCACACTAACTTTGTGGTCACAGATATTCTGACATTCATTCGATTATCATTTTCCATTTAATTTATTAATTACTTCTTATTTGCGAAGAAAAGCCGATGAAATTCGGTGAACATTACAAAGATCTCCCTATAACTTGGACGTTTTATTCCATATTTCTAACGCAAATAAAACTTACACAATCGTCCTGCAAGCATGTTTTAATAATTGATGTCCGACAACTTTATCATACGTTTCATTTTCCCACGCGAATGTTCCAAAATATGTAAATATTTGCATGTAGTCTACATTCTGACCAAGGTTCATGAAGTTCTAAACGGGCAATTTGGCCTCTAGAGTGTTCACAAGGTTTTTCAAAGACTGCCTAGCGGTCGGAAGTTCGAACCCACATGACCCAGATTCAAACTGGACATAAATTTTACAGAGACAAACATTTTAACAAAGTTTCCTAAAGGTTCAAATATTAATGTGGACTCTAGAGTGTTCAAAGTTTTTTTTCTATAATTTGCCCTAGTGATCTAGTTTTTGACCCACATGACCCAGATTCTAACTTGACCTAGATTTTATAGAAACGAACTTTCTGACCAAGTTTCATGAAGAAAACTTGGCCAATAGTGCTCACAAGGTTTTTCTAATATTTGACCTAGTGACCAAGCTTTTGACCCCACGTGACCAGTTTCGAACTTGGCCTACATTTTAAAGAGACAAACATTCTGACAAACTATTAAACATAAAAGGGTTGGTATTTTTACGCGCAAGAGCAAAAACATTCATGCACTGGTTATATGTAGTCATTTTAATTGTGATTAAGACGTGTGTGTTAATGTAGTGATTCTCGTACTGTTTTTCGGGTGTGTGTATGTAGTGGATTGCATGGTAAAAATGAATATATTTAAATACATTAAATTAGAAAAAAATAATACACCGTTCAATAAAGCAAAGCATTTCACACAATATTTCCAAACATGAAGTCTTTGGCAAAGCTAGATCTAGTGGTAGTGGGTTTCCGGGCAAAAAAGAAGTGAAGTGACTTGCCACAAGTTACACGTATGTGTGTGTGTGTGTGTGTGTGTGTGTGTGTGTGTGTGTGTTGGTGGTGTGCACTTCTGGGTGCTGATGGGCTCGTTTTGGGGAGGCTGCGTTTTTTGTACGTGGCATTCCCTGTTTGATATTATTTTTGTTTTTTTACAGTGACCAAGTTCTTCTCCAGGCAGTAAAAGTGCTTCTTCACCCGTATTGATAACACCTATACCAACCTCAGAACTGTGAGGATCAACTATTTCTTCTAAAATGTTAAAAGAATTATTTTCTGTACCTAAATTTTCAACATAACCTGTCCCTGGTAATTGAACATTTTCTGGAATTGTAACTTTAACATAAGTGTAGGATTGAGGCGGAATCTCAACTTGTTCGCTGACTGTTACTCTTCAGATTCGGTCAGGTTCATTACATGCAAAACATTGGATACATTCTCCAGTCCTAAATCTTAATTGCAATGTATCCATATCCCAGTGTCTAACATGTTTTAAAATAAAGTCTTGACCAATAATACCATCTACGGTGATGTCACATACAATGATTGGATGCTCAACAGACTTCTCACCCAATTTTAAGTGAAAGTTATCTCGACCATAGATTTTAATGTTGGAGCCATTAACACCATGGATACTCATGTTTTTATTTGGAAGTGAATTTTGCTGTGGGGCTCGTTTTGGGGAGGCTGCGTTTTTGGTACGTGGCATTCCCTGTTTGATATTATTTTTGTTTTTATACCAATTTTATCAAAAATTTGTTTTGAAATAAGAGTTACTGTGCTACCGCTGTCTAGTAAAAATGTCACTTTAGTACCATTGATTTCTCCTGTAACATAAAGACCATTGTCATAATTAACACCTGCTGTACCAACCTGACCAATTCTACTATGATTGTAAATGGTTTCTGAATTATTAGGTTTTGTTACATGACTGAACTTTTCTTTTTCTGATATTTGACAGTTCACGCTTTCCATACGCGAATTATTACACTGAACAGTTTCTACGTTTGACTTTTGTATTTCATAATCTTTTTGTTGCCAATTATTTTGCGTTGCAGGTCTGACCTCTGTATTCACCCTCCCCTGACCTACTGAGAGGGCGGAAATTCGTTTCCCTGTGGTGAACCTCATTATCTCCTGAACCATTTCTTTTATTTGGACAGTTCCTATAGAGATGATCTGTTGATTGGCAAATGAAATATCGTCTCGGTCCAGTCTGAGGCTTCGAATTGCGACCTCTCTCTATTCTGTCCAGCCTGTATTGTATTGATTTCAGGGTTCTTTCTATCTCATTGCTGTTGGAAAGACCTTGTCTCCCGTAAGTGTCATTGCTGTAAGGGTAACTTGATGTTGCAGAACGAACTTGCCTCACATTACCCCTATACCTTCCATTTGATTGACTGTGTCCTTCGCCCAACAGCTCTTCGTATGATTCGACGACCTCTACAGCTTCACTTATGGTTTTACAGTCCCTATCCATGATTCTACAACGCATCTCTATTGACAGTTCCTTGTAAAACTGTTGCAGTGCTAATAAGCAAGAAGACGAAGTTCATCTCCAAAATCGGCGATTGATTCTCCTTGGAGACGTGAACGTGCCTGAAATTTTGAAAGCCATCTTGGTTGTTGACGGGCGCTTCCAAAACGTTGTTCTAAAAGTTCAGTCAGAGCCTCGTAGCTACGTTTTGCTGCAGGTGGTAGGCTGGAATAAAAGACCCTTGCTTGACCTTTCAAACTCGCAGCAAGTGTCAGAAGCATCTCTTTTACTGTCCACTGACCTAGTTCTGCATAATCCTCGAAATGTGATATATATTGCTCCCAATCCTCGTATCCTGTAAAGGGATCCGGCTTGATGACAATGGATGGCCTTGAAGGCCTGTGACAACAATGAGAATTACGATTATACCTAGCATGTCCGTCATGGTTTCCGTCTTCAGAGTTATCTCTAATGTTACGTTCAGGTGACCTTTGTCGACTTGATCTGTCATCTTGAACTTGGTTGAATTGAATTTCTGGATCTGAGTCATCCATAATAAAGCTTTTATGTATGTATATTTAAAAAAATGTTAAGTGGCCTATACCTGCCGCGCAGGGGGCTTTCCTTGGCGTGACCTTTTAATACAAGAAAAAGAGACGAAAAGTACTCTGTCTCATTAGTATATATTTATTGAATTTGTCCCGATCCGTAATAAACTAATAATCGTCTGTCAATGTCTAAAATCCGTTAGATGTGATTGTCAATCCGTGAGATGTGATAAATGTTTATAATGTAATTCTCGGTGTTTCTATATAGACCCCTGTTGATGTTTTGATTGATGTACGGTGAATGTATCGTCCAGGTGAAGGTTCTAGATAATAGACAAAACTATCATCTTACAGTTCTGACA
>JAFMSR010002516.1:0-23403 GCA_022818135.1 Saxidomus purpurata
AATTGATATTTCAAATGTTTTTCTGTATTTTTTCTTTCAAATATCCATCAATTTAAACCCCCAGATATAAACTTAGCTGCACTTGATACCATAAATTACCTCTGGGCTAATTTTAAATGACATGCTAAAGTGAAAGTAGCCATTTCCCAGTTTTCAGAAAAATATTACATATTTTTATTATATAATATGAAATAATATAAAGAAAATTCATAATTATATACAATTTCTGCAATTCACATGTTCTTACAGCATCTGTCTGCACTATGACCAAGTTTCATAAAGATATCTTTAAAAATAAACAAGTTGTTCAATTTCAAACAGAATTATCACTGTTCAAACTTCCCGCTATATCAAACCAAGATTTTTTGTTTTAACTCAATAAAAATTATCAGACATGACCTCTTGAGTATTCTGAACAAGTGTGCAAAGTTTGAAGTCTTAATCATGAGTATTGATGAAGTTAGAGCCTTTTATCTAATACAAGTGATGGGCGTCATGTGAAAAGGGTTCTTAAGCTTATGACGTTACGTATCGGGAAATGACGTCGAGCGTTATCGATTATGCAGACGACAATGCCGTGACGTCGCGCCATTTTACATAAATGCTTCCGTGTTTGAGAAGTCTTAAAATCATCAAATTGTGGTATTTTCAAAGCCTGTCACTGCACGTTTCAATCATATATCCGACGTACATAGTTCACGGTAAGTAGATTAATAATTATTGTGATTATCATGCAGTGGACCGTAAACAAAAGTCAAATATGGCTGTGAATTGTTTTCAAATAAAAACATGGTGCAGCACACACACTGCTGAATGCTGTGTTAGAAATCATGCTATGTTTCTCCACAATATATATGAAAAGTGTTAATAAAAATATTCGGTTCTAAAACTTTTCAATTCCCTTTAATTGTTTTGTATTTATTGCCAATAATATCCGTTAAACTAACTTAAGATAATTTGTTAAATCTAAGACATTTGCTATTTGTAGACGCTGTAAGTTATGTATTTCTATTACCTCCCTTTCTTTATTTTAGAATTTGCATCTGGAACATGTATTGTCGCTATACAGTATATAAAGATGAGATAAGGCCACTACTTTTTTATCTTTTGGTTTACAAGATTTTTTTTTGAAAAGTGTTCATTGGCCTGTCGAAAAAAAAAAGACCTGATATATCTGTACAAATCACCTTTTTCCACCACAAAAAAAACAGACAACTGAAATTTAATGTCATCTGAAACTTTGACAGCTTTTATGTGTGCCGCTATGGCATGCGATTTGCACAATTATTCCCAAAATCTATGTTCTCAAATGAGAGTTTGTGTATGCTTGATAGTGGGTCCGGGGTGTTATGATGTTTTTTGTCCAAACTTCATGTGTGTTCGAGTACGGAGAAATACCGCGTCACTTCCCGGGAGTAAAATCGCAGCATTTCAAGTGGTTTTACAGATTAATGGGTTACAAAAATTAAATTTAAATTGATAATATTCGGTAGAAATTTGTATACACATGAATTGTCTGTGAGTTGTAAACATATCAAATTCAAAAATATTTGCCGACCGACGTACATTTGTATAGCGTGTTCAATATAATATTGTATCACCCAAAATAAAACTTACTCATAACATTATTTATTCCAAATTAGTATTTTTATAATCCAAAATTATCAGACTATTGTCTAGAGCTACTTCGTACATGTCTCAAACTGTCAAAATAGCTCGGTCTTTTTAATGCCACGTGCTTTCACTAAGATCAAACGTCGGTGCGCCTTCTTTGATCTCGTGACACCTGCGACTTTATCTTTTATAATCTTTAAGATTAAACGAGTTTGCAAAAACATTATTTCATTCGGCAATAGTTGAAGAAAATTGTTACTGTGAAAATAAATCGGCCTTGACTGTTACTAAAAAATAGCACAATAAATGACAACAAAACGGACACGCTGAAACTCCGCATTTTTCTTTAAAAAGGAACGTTTTGTTTTAAATATATCTAACAGTTTAAACTTTTTTAATTTTGATTGAGAAATACTTTTCGCATTCACAGGGCTGTGATTAGGCAAAGAGTCTAGGGGGAAATTATTTGTACAGGCAGGGGGCATGAGTGCCGATATAGGCCCCCATTGGGGTCAAGGGGGTAATGCCCCCGGAAAACTATGTGTTTTTAGTATTTTAGGGGAATCAAAATGCATTTCTAGAACACTTCTAAAGGTATTTTTCAATGTGTTTTAAACCAAGCAAGTTTATTCTATAATGATGTGCTAGAATAAAAACGGTCAGTTTCAAATTTAAAAGATTAAAAAAGTCTATATCAGGGGCCTCGTATGTCTCATTTTGGGGGCCTTAAATAATACATATTTAAAAAAAAACATTGAAAATAGCCTAATGTTTTGATGAGGGTATATTTTTTATATTTGTCTGTCTGTTTGACAATGGAGTGGTAAGGTGGCTTTTAAATCCGTTTTCTTCGGATCTGAAAACTGTCACATTTCGAGCAGCGGTATTGTATTCGACTTCTGAGAAGAAGATCATGTGTTCGATCCCCATTTGTGTGTTCACGGAAGTGTCTTTGAAAAGACACGCGCGGTCAAAACTGCCTTTTATTATGTCTGTTTCTCTATGAGGTTGAATCAGCCCGAAGCGAGTCTTGAGTTTTCACAATCGAAAATAAAACAAATATTATTAAGTAGATACAACGCACGTAGGTTTAAGATATTATTTAATAATTGTTCATTAACTCTGTTTTTCGTCACAAACTATTTTTCTTTTCGTTTGAGTTTTGATTTATTTATCTAAATTCGCAGGTTCTCTATCACGCAGCCCGATCTCATGTTCTTCCGAGAAAGTTCAGCTGATGTGGAGCAGACAAAAATGCTAGCTGTTGCCGAGCAACAGACACACGACAGTGTATTGCCAGATATTATACATCCGGAAGTCATATTCGACCTCACGTCAGACCAGACTTTCAAGATCTTCTGTGTCCATCTCTATACGAAGAATAATCGTGGATATGAGTAAATTACTAAGACTGCATTGTGGTAGAAATTAGTAACTGTGGTTAACAGTTTATTTTTTACGGAAAGTTCAAAATTCATAAAAGTAGTTCCCGATTCAATTTAAATTTTCGTTTTAGCCACATTTTACAGAGCCTGAAAAGTTTTTAAATGTTGTTCATAAATGGGTCATTTTGTATATCAGTTTCAACTCCCTGAAACTATTAGTATAAGCAACACAAGTGAAATATTATAGAAACTAATTTCTAAAAAGATAACATACAGGTGTTTATCATATGACACATTTACCACTCATAATGGCACATACTGGTATACAATTCTCAGAATGAAACAAAGATGTGTTGAGTCGTATGTCATGTATGTCACCTATATGTAAATAGTGTAAAGCCGTATACAAATGCTGATCATTTCTAGTATTTGCCTCTGATTTTCTTGTAGTGACATTTGTTTTGGTGAACGTTCCTTTTCCTTTCTTTGAAGCTTATATTTAGAAAATTTAGAGCAACGTTTGTTACCATGGCAACCGGGCTAATTGGATTTATCAAAGATTTTCACTGATGTTCTGAAATTACCTAGCAACTATAACTGAGACCTGTGAAAAATAACTTTAGTTCTTCAGACTGACCAGGAAGGCTTTATTCTAGTTGATAATTCCTTCATTATTTTGATTTCTGTTCATCGAAATTTGTCAGTTCGCTCAAACAGTGCATTCAAAATTTGTTGAATATTTTGCAAATGACGAATACTAATAGTCCGCCCTATGTAGTCAGATTGTTCCGAGATAGTTGTGTGTTTAAAAGTAAGATTGTTTAGGGAAAATGGAATATTTTTTCGAACAAAATAAAGTGTGTATAAGTTTGCAGCGCTTGTCCATATATTGACAGAGTTTCAAGAAGATGAAGAATATTTTAAGAGGTACTGTGTTGCATTTTGTCAGTTGTCCTCTTGGGGTAGTTTAATATTCTTGTAAACACGACACAGCAAGTTTTAAAGTACATTTTTTCATATACAGTGTATGTACATATCACTTTGTTAAACTTTGTAAGAACGTAAAAATACTTTGTTAAGAGGTTTGTTTTATTATTCAAATCTAAACCGGAAATATAACATGGTCTATAACAAATGAAGTTAAGATGTTTGATATGTATTTTTAATACATTTTGGTAACTATGGCAACGTTATATTAGAATATTAATCTGTAAATGATGGTTGGAAGTTTGTTTAACATGAAGTTATATTTGAAAAACAAATTATAATAAAAACCTAAATGAAACCAGCTAAGTATGTATTTTTCTTTAAAATATGTGCATGGTGTTCTTTTCGTCGTCATAGCAACGTGAATAGAAGAGAAAAAGGTATAAAAATTAGTGAAAATCATTTTTAAGAGTTTACTGGTCATTTTTATTGAAAAACATAAAAATGTTAAATTTTGACCATAAGGACCCTTTTCACATGACTTCAATCAAGTATATTCAGCTCTCAAGCCAGACTGCGGCTTGACCGAACTAAGAAATTCAAAAAGTTAAACTGCAATAACTTTTTTATTTGTAGGAATTTTTTCATCTGGTAAAAAGCAATCTGTTCAGTTTATCAAAGTCTACTAGAAAATGCTTTCAAATCTTAGCTGGATGCAATATTTTTTGGAAATTTTATTTTTTGACCCAATACATGGTAAAAATGACACGTTATGTAATAGTATCATTGTATTATATCATTCTTTAAAAGTTCAAAAGTGTCAAATTTATACTTTTCTGAAAGGCTATGATCTAACAATTAAAATGATTGCTCATTTATATTTCTAGTACCACTAGTTCTATAGATATGGGCAATAGAAAATGCCTCTATACAGTATTTGAGACAGCCAAATTATCAAAGCGGCTACATATGCATCATTCACAAGTTAGGCTGCTGGTGATCTAAAGCCTTAAATCTCAAAGTTTTGTTTCAAGAGAACTTCTGCTACTGCAGTGATGCCATTTTGAGTAGAAATAAAGGTCCTGTTACTCATTATCCTCAGGAAATAGCTCCTTTTGGCACTATTCACGTCTACCGCATACCTATGACAGGGGACACAAACAGGAATACATCCAAATTCCAGTCAGGAACCACTGAATGAAGTCTTAATAGCCCCAGTCCAGTTGATACTAGGTCTCAGTAGCCTTAGTCAAGCTATGTCATGACTTATTACACACAAGTACCTTGTGTCTTTGACACCACACTAAGCTGTTTTTAGGGGACTGCTCCAAGTGTAATTGTTGCTAGTACCAGTGTGCCGCAGTCAGTCACAAAAAGCTGATGTTACTGCTCCTTATTCCTTGTCAGACACTGTACCACTAACCAGTACCTGGAAGAGAGTGAAAAACAGTAAATATTTGATATTGTAAAGATAAATATGAGTTCAACTGCAACAGAGAAACTGAATATTGGCACAAGCATGCAGGAATGCAATGCCGAGAACAGGTCCATCAACGTCTATCTGTGAAGAAATAATTACTTTACAGATAATGCAAATTACAGCCTTACATCCACAATTCATCCGCATAACAATGGTGTAGTGGAGAGAGCAAACAATTGCCAGTACATGGAAGTTCATCTCTCCGAAGAAGCATCTCATTCCTTCGGTCAAATTCAAAGAAAATGAGGAATATAAAAACAAACCCTGCAAAATACTGATAAATATTAAGCACAACCTGCTGTCAAAGGACTTGAACACTTAAAGACATCTGCAATACAAGAAAACACATTCTACCAAGTCAATTCACTGGTTTGGACTTACTTGACCCTAGTCAATCAATATCCATGGGTCATAATACAGATCATAGTCATTACAAATGTAGATGAAATTACCTCCCTTGAACTGTATTTTAGTATTACAACACATATGAACTGTACAATCATGCAGAAAAAATCCTATAAATAATTTTTAATTGTATAAAAGTGAAATAGATTAACCAAAACAGTGTACAAATCAATATCTGGCACTGAATTATGTCTTCAATCACTGCGGCTGACTTCAAATTCCTTATGTGCTACACCAGATGCTTTGTAATGTTACTCTAAGTCTAAATTTTGAAAATATTATCATTTTTTATGTCATTTATGAATAAAAATTAATGAACTGTCAACTAAAAACATTTACTGAGGTCTTCACTTGTATTGAAACAGTGTTTTCAGTCAAATTCCACAAGTTTCCAGTTACTGCGGCTGCCTGTATGATAAATTCACAAGCTCAGCACATGTGAACCGACTGATTTCACAATAAAAACACTGTCATTGAACAATAAAAAGTCACCAGATACTACATATTTACACCTCAAAACATGAATGGGTGCATGTAACAGAAAACAGTAAACAATTTAATGCAAAATTGTAAATAAACACTGAAAATTACCTTGACCAGACTTGCTGGTCTTCCCGGACACCTATCATAAAGTAGAGGAATACTGCCTTTGCTATCTCAAATACATGTCTAGTACTTTGCGAATACTTACAACCAAGCAGAAGACAGCCTAAAAAGACCCCCTGGACTGAAAATTTCCTCCGGCTCAGACATTTCAGCCCCTCAGTGTGGGCAATACCAGGTACAAAGATCAAATGCTCCGCAATCAAATTCTGCGGCACATGACATAAGTCAAACTTAATCTATTCAACTGGGCCCAATAATCAAATAAGGTGGCAGACAAAGTATCCCAGCTTACCGGTAAGTGTTATGTGCAGTGTTGCATCTAGAAAGTTGGTCTTTGATTAATACCACACATCCCACCAACTGCTAACTGTGACAGCCCTGCCCAAATGCGGCATCTCTGGATTTCTGGAATTGATATTTCAAATGTTTTTCTGCATTTTTTCTTTCAAATATCCATCAATTTAAACCCCCAGATATAAACTTAGCTGCACTTGATACCATAAATTACCTCTGGGCTAATTTTAAATGACATGCTAAAGTGAAAGTAGCCATTTCCCAGTTTTCAGAAAAATATTACATATTTTTATTATATAATATGAAATAATATAAAGAAAATTCATAATTATATACAATTTCTGCAATTCACATGTTCTTACAGCATCTGTCTGCACTATGACCAAGTTTCATAAAGATATCTTTAAAAATAAACAAGTTGTTCAATTTCAAACAGAATTATCAATGATGTACTAAATTTTCGCTGATTCCAAAGTTAGCAATTTTCTCTGCTCGCAAATATAGCGAAAATTAGACACACTTGAAAAATACCTGATATACAGTATTTTAGAGTTAGGGCCCTGAAAAGCTACAGATAAGGTTTTGGTGTAATTGGGTATTTACCCCATTACTTTTTCACCAATTGCTTTTTTAGCCACCTGGCTATGCCAGGGTCAGCTTTTCTAATTGATGATTGTCCGTCGTCTGTCATCTGACGTCCTTCATCCGGTGGTTGGTCGGTCGGTTGGTTGGTCAGTTAGTTGGTCAACTGGTCAGTCAGGTGGGCAGTCTGCGGTCGGTCTGTTGCATTTTCCTTGTCCGGAGCATAACTTGAAAACTACAAGTTGGAATTCAGTACAACTTCATTCAATGGTCAAGCACATTGAGAGGAAGTGCAGTGTACAAGAACTATAACTCCATCTTGACTAATTACAGAGTTATTGCCCTTTGTTACTTTTCCTTGTGCTGAGCATAACTTAAAAACTACTGGTTGGAATTCAATACAACTTCAAACAGTGGTCAAGCACATTCATAGGAAGTGCAGTGTATAAGAACCATGACTCTGTCTTGACTAATTACAGAGTTATTGCCCTTTGTTACTTTTCTTTGTCCGAAGCATTACTTGAAAACTTCTAGTTGGAATTCAATATAACCTCATACAATGGTCAAGTACATTGACAGAAAGTGCAGTGCACAGGAACTATAACTCTTTCTTGACTTATTACAGAGTTATTGCCCTTTGTTACTTTTCCTTGTCCAGAGCATTTTCGAAAACTTCTAGTTGGAATTCAATACAACTTCATGCAATGGTCAAGCACATTGAGAGGAAGTGCCGTGCACAAGAACAATAACTCCATCTTGACTAATTACAGAGTTATTGCCCTTTGTTACTTTTCCTTGTCCGAAGCATTACTTGAAAACTTCTAGTTGGAATTCAATACAACCTCAAACAATGGTCAAGTACATTGACAGGAAGTGCAGTGCACAGGAACTATAACTCTTTCTTGACTTATTACAGAGTTATTGCCCTTTGTTACTTTTCCTTGTCCAGAACATTATTCGAAAACTTCTAGTTGGAATTCAATACAACTTCATGCAATGGTCAAGCACATTGAGAGGAAGTGCAGTGCACAAGAACTATAACTCCATCTTGACTAATTACAGAGTTATTGCCCTTTATTACTTTTCCTTGTCCTGAGCATAACTTGAAAACTACCAGTTGGAATTCAATACAACTTCATACAATGGTCAAGCACATTGAGAGGAAGTGCAGTGTATAAGAACCATGACTCTGTCTTGACTAATTACAGAGTTATTGCCCTTTGTTACTTTTCCTTGTCCGAAGCATTACTTGAAAATTCTAGTTGGAATTCAATATAACCTCATACAATGGTCAAGTACATTGACAGGAAGTGCAGTGCATAGGAACTATAACTCTTTCTTGACTTATTACAGAGTTATTGCCCTTTGTTACTTTTCCTTGTCCAGAGCATTATTCGAAAACTTCTAGTTGGAATTCAATACAACTTCATTCAATGGTCAAGCACATTGAGAGGAAGTGCAGTGCACAGGAACAACAACTCAATCTTGACCATATACAGAGTTATTGCCCTTTGGTATTTGTACTTGTCCGGAGCATAATTCGAAAACTATTGGTTGGATTTCAATACAACTTCATACATTGGCCAACACACTGAGACGAAGTGCAGTGTACAAGAACCATAACTCTATCTTGACTCATTTCAGAGTTATTGCCAAGAACAATATGTCTTTTTAGTTTGTTTGCAAGGTATTCTGTTACAACGAACTTCCTCAGTTTATAAAGCAGTCTTTCGGGGGTATTGATCACATTTAGTGATAGCTCTAGTTAATTTAAGAATTACTCTAGTATAAGTATCTTAGGATATACAGCCACATCTCTTGAAATTACAGAAAGAGGACAAAGGGAAATCATGGTAACCGTTGCGTTTTAGCTCAGTTTTTCGAAGAAAAGGTGAGCTTTCCTACTCTCCTTATATCATCTTGTTAATTGTTTGCTATTTTTCCCACTTAAGATGTGTCAAACTGCTTTGACTTCACTTCATTTGTTAATATATGTATTATCATAAAGAACGTGTCAGCGGAAACGTTAATGATCGTATAAATCTTAAAGAAAAATGTGACTTTGTTGTTGTTGAAGTTTCCCTTATATCACTTATTTTATTTAAATCCCTAGTTCAAGTACTGTGCTGTCTACCAATCCGGAGATCCCTGGTACGAATCCTATCCAGGGCATTGGACATTTCAGAAACACTTTTTCCCATAATGTAATAGCATGTTTGCATCAATATAGAAGGGTCCTAGATTTGATCACTTCAGTGCCAAATTAAGGAAGAAGTGTCGAATGAGATAAAGCTGTGTCATCACTCGTCCAGATTGAAAAGATTGCTGGTGGGTTATACAGTGGTGCTTACGTATAACTTTGCACACGGAACGAACGATACACGCACCATACACGCAAACGGAACGCACGATGAACGCACGATAACTGATAAATGAATCATGAATGATGAGCGATAAGAACGTTACACGATACACGATTCCCGATGAACGAAACGAAAACGATTATTCGATTTACTCGGACATTTTCGTTTGCTTAACAACAATATTATTAATAGATGTCTAATTACAATGTAAGAGCTGAATCGAAGCACCTTAAAGTCCTAAATTATCGATAATTTACAGTAAAACGAAACAGATCATAAGAATAATTAGTAGTTAAATAGCGGCACGCATACTACTTACATCTAAAATTAAATGTTGTAAAGAATCTTCGGGCGGAAAGTCCGATTTGACGTATGCCTAGCCAGTGCCATAAGTTTTACAGTTACATTGAGCACTTTATCGAATGTCTACACAGAAGCAATTTACAAATAAGTGAATTCCCATATCCTTTTCGTCGGTAGAATAACACCTGGTGTAAATCTTTCACGATATGCAGAACGTCTACGTTCGGTTATACCGGAAGTCAACATCTCTTCTCCCCACAAATATATCGTGAGAAAAAGAAAAAAATGTAACACAGAAAGATAGTTTAGATAGTTGAAAGAATGATTATTTCTATTTCATCAATTTAATCCGATCTTTGAACAATAATATGAATAATACGCGTTTAGGTCTAGGCTAACGTGCAGACGTTCTACACGATTAGCCGTCCGCACTATCTCGGACCACTTTTATATAATTCCTATCGTGCAACGTTCATCACACGGAACAAACGATGCGTTACACGATAGACGATCTGAATGATGCACGATGAATGCACGAACGATAAACGCACGATGAATGCAAACGGAATGCACGATACACGCACGATACACGAAAATTTTGCAAAGTTACACGTGAGCACCACTGTAACAGTTAAGGAGCTGATCAGTGTTCTAGCGGTTATCACACGTTCGATCCCCCATTCCCCCACTAATATAACTAATGGTCTTTTGGATGAGACCTAAACTGAAATAATGCCCGCAATGGCACCCAGGGTCTTCCTCCTCCTTGAAAGCTGGAAGTTGCCATATGACCTTAGCTGTTAAGTGCGACGTTAAATCCGAATCAATCAATTGGCACGAAACAATCAATATCGGCATATCCCATAACTTTTGAACGACATTAAAAGTTGTTCAAACTATGAATTTTCAGTTCAGATTTGTTAAAATCAACTGCTCAGTTACCATTCACAGGTATTATACTTCGTAAGGTAGTTGAGCATAGTCACTGAATACAAAAGGTAAGTACATGGTTTCCTGTCTCAAAAGTAAAGTTTACACAAATTGTTAAAAAAGGGTCAAATTTTTTGGATAGTTGTGTACCCTGTTTATAACTTTATTAGTGAAAGGGTTGTCCTGGTATTTACACATGTCTGTGTACAGTCTGTGTTGTACTGATATTTACACATGTATGTGTTCAGACTGTGTTGTTCAGAGACAATCGATCCTGTAGTACTTTCAGTCCTTTGATTAAGTTTGTTTGATAATTTCTTTGCTATCCAAAGGATTTTCAAAATTCAAAAAGTTCTACAATACTTAGGATACTCATTTTTCATATTAAACTATCTTTTTTAAAAGAACTTACGTTTTTTTAACCTTTGCTAAAACAGTGTAAGTTACAGCTCGCGATTTTGAAAAAAGTAAAACGAAATTGAAAATAATGAATAAGTTGTGCGCTTTATTAGCTTTCCAATGATATAACACTTGTTTAAATATCTTTTGTTTTAAGAAAGTTACGGCCGTTAAGAAAACACTAACAGTACAAAAATATGGATTACCGACCGTTGCCCACCGGAGTTTTGTCTTCTGCGTAATACGACATTTTATTTTCAAAGAAGGTCACTTCTACATGACAAGTCGGCAAAACTTTTTGAATACCGGCCCGTCTCTCTTCGAGATTGATTCCATCTGTAATGAGTCTCGAGAGCGATTAAGTTGTAAATTTAGCATATGAATAGATTTGCTAAGGTTAATACATGTAAAAAAGTGACACAAACTGACCGTATTGTGTGTGTTCAGCTTAAACCGTTGCCAAAGAGCCAAAGGTCACCAGTACAGGTGTAACTGTATAATCAAATTAAAAAAATGCAGTAAATATCCATGATTCATAGTAAATTTCACAAAAGGTCGCCATTTAATGTAAATTTTACTAAAAAAAGTCAGTTCCATACTAAATGTAGGATCAGCACTCTTAAAATCACTTTGAAATCAATCTGAATAAATAACACAAAATTATTTTCATTTCACACTAAATTTTTTTCATTTAGAATTAAAAAAAATCCAATTGGAATGAGAATTTTAATACTATTTTTAGAATCCGATTGGAATATTTATTTTCCAATATGTTTTAGAATTTGATTTTTGTGTTTGTCTTTATAAGTTATTGAACGAAAGGTAGAAATTATTTATTCCAATGTAAAATACGATAAATCAACATACTTATATTACGAATTATTATTATAGTTTTCAATGTAGTTTTTGGAAAATTTTGGAATTCCAAAAATTCGCTGGAACGTGTTCAGTCCAGATCTGTAGGGTTATTCACGCTTTGTGATATACAATAACAATGAGTATCAAATATCGTGAATACGTTCTTAAGAAATCGGGTAAATTGGAAAATAAACCGCCAGTATTTTCTTAAGGTGAAAAACTGCTATAAAGTATCATATTGCTTAAAATAAGTATACAGTGGGGTTTTTTAAAATTTAATTTACACTATTTAGTGATGAAAACAGCTCTGTCAATTATTTTATATTTTACATTTGAAAATAAGCTATGACTATCAACTTAAATTATCTTGTATAACTCATGCTGACATTTTTCTTGGTTTACGCTGTTCCATTTATTTTTGCATTAAAATTTCACCTTAACACACCTCTAGGGTAATCATTTTAACAAATCGCTGCACACTTGCACGTAATTCAAAAGTATAGACATCATGTTTTTACAGATTGGCGTGCCTTATGCATATAATTGTTTTGATTGACAAATGTTTTATCTGTTTAACCGTTGATATGTTATGTAAGTTGTAGTATGAAAACAAAAACATTGTATCCAGGTATGTTGACAGTTATATCATAATCATCCTTGTAAAACTGATTGCTCTAGGTACTATTTAATCTTTAAGGCCTGAAATGAGATTATTTATTTTTTGTTTATTTGACCGATTAGCACACATAAAATTAATTTGTTTCTGTTCCCGTTATCGATGCTAAAATGGACGAAACATTTTATTCTGAAGACTATTATCTAAACAAAAGACTAGAAAATACGCCGATTTTTTATTTTCTTGCGCTGAAAACATACGCCGGACTTGAAAGTAAGACTGCCTGAAAATAAAATCCTTAAATCCTTACGATGAAGTAATTAAGCTTCAGTTTATTATCGAGGTTTTGGGGTATTGTCAAAAAGTCTAGGGAAGAGAAACCTTAGAATTACAGCCCTCGTATTCTGATTGTTAAATTTGCTACATTTAACATTAAAATGAAGCTATATTCAGGACGAGAATCATTCCGTTTGGCAAGTATAAAGCTTGGAAATGAGTTATCTTTTAGTCAACGTCAGAAACTGTCGGATCAAAAATCACAAGGACAAACTGGTTACTCTTATAACGATGGACTGAAAAATAGGCCTAAAGAAACCGGAAATCAGGTTCACGATGCTTCAAATCATCAGTCACGTTCATGTGTAAGAAGAAAACGTCGTTACCCACAAAAAGATTAACATCATATAACGACAATGCCATATAGTGATATATCACAACAACATATCATTGATGTTAATAAAGTGTCACCAACTTAGTTTCAACAATAAGGATTAGACCGATGTTTAAATATTGACTTTTAATCCTGCTTATGTTGGAATATACTAGTAGACGGTTAAATGGCAAATATTCCTGATACTGACTTGATAGGTTATCTTGAGCGTTTCTATATATTTCGTCCTTTAGAGACGTTGGAAAAATCTGTAAGTGAAATGATTGATGTATGTCAGACACATTAATGTATTTTACCGGCTATTAAACGGGCTAGTCATGATAGGTCAATGGGAAGAATAGCTGTGTAATGTTTTGAGGGAATAACAGTTACTGCAACAAGAATAGGAAAAGCATGTGACTTTGTTATTTGCTTGAATCTGGACTCGCTAAAGGTATCATGTTCTCATTTTGTATATACCTCCATTTGACAAAAAATGTTTGATATTATTTATGAAAATTAAAATCTTACTGATATAAATAACATTTTGTATGATTTGTGCAAATAAGAAAATATTTGAAATTTTATTCACAAATATATGAAAGAAAGAGAACGGAGGTATGTTGTAAAATAACAAAGTATAGTTCAGGAGTATTGTCTCTTCTTTTAGTACCGTTATGTAGAAACTAAACTCAGAAAACTCACTCATACTGTCAACCACAATAAAATAGCGAGACGGTGGCTAGATGGAACGGTCACATATTTTTTTGGTATATATTGCTTTCTAAAATCACATAGAACCTTACATACCTTTATCACCTATACTTTCCTGGTAAAATTTGCAAATACTTTACTCTCTTTAAATACCGTTATAACGACCCCTTTCAAATCCCAGTCCTAAAACTCATCGATAAATAGTGAACAAAGTACTGGGCTTGCTATATATTCCATATGCAATCCCAAAGGACATGCACAATAACTTGTGTATGAATTAACTTAGCTTTAACATTTACATCTATTGACTGTATGGATTTGAATAATCTGCCATATATACCATTTTTCTTAAGAACCGACCACAACCATCTTTCTCTTTTGCACCGTGTCGAAGGCATTTCGAAAGTCGACGAATGCAGCAAATAACTTCACTCTTGAATTGGATAAGCGCTTCCAATTACCGTTTTTGAAATAATGCTTTGTCAATAGTAGATTAGCAAGGACTGAATCTAGCCTGTGCTTCTGCTATTATGTTGTACATGTGTGCGTAGAAGGTCAATCTCCTATTCATAATGCTAATATATTTTACCAAGAAAGTTCTGGAGGCTAATCCTCTGTAGTTAATGTATCATTGATATTACCAGCCTTTTGCAAAGTAACTATAATGAAATCGTTCAAAACCTCCTCGTTAAACCATGTTTTGAATATTTTATTAAATATTCTATATAGACCTGGCAGTAAGATATCAACGCCATGTATGAACACGTACCCTGTTTTTAAATTTTTAATCGCATGAACAATCTCTTCACAAGAAATGTCTGCATTAAATAACAAGTTTAGATTTCATCATAAGTCCCGCCAAGCTCGATTATTTATATTTGGAAGAGTTTCCTCGATTATATTGCTACATTGTATTTAAAAGAGATACAAAATGTTCCAACCATATATATTATATATTATTTTATATTGCTACATTGTATTTAAAAGAGATACAAAATGTTCCAACCAATGTCCTGTCGTAATTTTATTTGTTAATCGCTTCGAATTTCAACAAATAAATTCATGTTTTTTACCAGAATGATTTTGCATTGTTTATATTGGCTGTTAGGTCTTGGATAAATGGTGGATAAATTCTGACGAAGTTGCAGCGCTGCGCGACATTGACGAAGCTCGCCTGCTCCTGGGGTCAGATGCACCATATTTTACAATGCAGGGGTCCAACGTGTCGTCAACAAGTCAGATCTACACGGTAGCCAAGTATCTAGCCGATTTGTCTCGAAAAGGTACTAAAGGTTACAGTCGCCAAGACCTCTACCGCAGACAATTACAAGTACTTGTAGTTTGATAAGTATTACTTCTAGAAGTGCACACTCAGAGTTGCATGCTGTCAGAAAGATGCTGCCTGATAGTTTCATTTGGGATATTCAGTCCATTTGTAATGGATAAGGAATTCAATATTGGATTCAGAGGTTCATTTATAATGCCTGGAGTGCTGGCCATGTATGGACATATAGTCCATTCTTATTGGATTTCCTTACATGCCCAGTCTACTCCAAGTATTCACATACTTTCGAAGTATACATATAAACCATTGAGACCAAAGAGGTTCCACCCAGGTATCTACATTAAACACCGACTACAAGAGTCCATCCCAGATACTCCGGTACCTTTAAGTCACTGAAGTAAAATAATCCATGGTAAAAGTTCTCATCGAGGTTCCAACGGGGCTCTAACTCATGCAAATATACTGACCATCGTTTCAACCCCAGAGGGTTCATAGAGTTGGATTCTCATTAGACCAGGTGTTATGTTATCTCAGAAGGTACATATGTTGAGTTTCTAACTCTTCACATTTTCATTAATCTATGCTAGTTCTGAACTAACATGGATTTGATCACAACTCGACTCCCATCTTAATCTGAGGCCTTCATTTATAAAGTTGGAGGGAGTGTTGTGATAATAAATAATTTAGGACTGTATAACCTGTGGTTTGCCAGGAATCCTGAGTGGCCGGATGAAAGAGGTCTTACAGGCAGTCGTAAGAAAGCAACGGTATAGACAACATCAAAGTTATGTAAGTTCCAGACGTTCTCCCTCACTCCCTTTGCTTTAAATAAGGTTAAGGTAGGAGCACTTTACCTTTATTAGCATATCGTTTTATAAAATGCCTGTATGCTAAACAATATGAGTTTGATTTAACACTCTTAATCGTGGCGCATTACGCACTTACTTCTATGTTAGTATAAGCGCTTACTTACAGCAAATATTACAAACACAATTTGCAATATAATCATATCAATTATTCTAAATAGTACTGTATATTGTAGCGCATTCAGGTAGTTTTAAATTCCGCAGTGCAAATTCTGCTTCTGGTGGGTTTTAGACGAACAGTTTTGACGAGTCCATGGACCTATCCCTACGCCACAATTAAAAAACTCTTTTCATACAGCACAAGATTCTGAATATACATTATGGTCATTATGGTCATCAAGAACAGATCCGTTTTTAATGAGTCGTAGAAACTAATAAGAATTACAGTCCACATCCGTTATCTCGACTTCGGTTATCTCGATTTTTCGATATCTCGACTGGATTTTCTCGGGTCCGGATTTTTTCTCTTCTTGTTCTATATAAATCAACTACGGATATCTCGATTTGTTTATCTCGATTTTTTCGTTATCTCGACTAAATTTTTGATCCCCAACTATAAAATTTCCTCTATTTTGACATCCGATATCTCGATTAGACATTTATCACCTGCCAAACAGGGTGCGAAAAGCTGCACGCGATTGTATTCGCTCCATTGTCGTCTGCTGTCAGAGGTGCGAAAAACACCAAGCGCGGCTATTCACTCAGTGATTCGGTTAACGACCCAAAATTAATTAATTGTTTGTTTTGCGACGTAAGCTGTGTAATATGCGGAATGGGTAATTTGTATTGAATTGTGTCACAACTGAGAAAATTCATTTGCATTTATAAACAGCAAGAAATGAAGATTCTGTCAATTATAAATCGTGTCTTCAATACGTACACACTAGAAAGATAACATCTCGATATTGAAAAAAACGGATTGGCAAACGCTGAAAGTTTTGGAGAAGGACCCGAGGGGAATCCAATCTTTCGGCACCGGGGTGCAGAACAACATGAATCAGATGAATTGAACATTTGGTTGATTTAAACCTACAAGCTAGTTCGTTTCACAACCTGTGTATTACACAGATCATAAGATGGACGTCTTTCTATCAACAATAATCTTCTTTACCCCCGTCCCATCCCCTATCGAGCATACTTGATCCCACTTCGGTTATCTCGATTTTTCGTTATCTGGACTTATTTTCTTTGGTCCCAAAAAAATCGAGATAACGAGAGTCGACAGTATTTTCAACAAATAAATAAAACATAGACAAATAATAGCCTGACTTCTTAAGAAAACATTCACGATACCGAGCCAATCACAAAGCGTGAATTAGCCTACATATCTAGTTAGGATCTGGACTCTATATATACCCGCGCATTCTTTATCATTGCCAAAGTGTCCAGGGAAAGGAAGATATTATCTTGACATAAAGGTACAAGTAGTTTGTTTTCTATATTTTACACTGCAAAAGTTCGTGTTTGTCTCACGCATATATCAGGAAAAAGAACTTCTTTATTCGGTATTAAGTAGTAAGTGGGGCATTGTATACGGAGAAATTTTGATTGCATTTTAGGGACTTTGTTGACTTTAGTAACACAATCATCATGCAAACTAAAAGTGCAAAAATCTTCATTCTAAAATTGTTTGTACTACGTATTGTTTATCCGAATTTTATGTTTCGATATATCGGATAAATCTTTGAAAACTGACGTTTTGAATTATAGCAGTCACGTTGACACGGACCGTATTCAGGGTTCAAACGCTGTGTCTGTACAGACAAAAGTTTGAAACTGTATAAAGAAGTGCAGCGTACAAGGAAAATGGTCTAGAGACATGGTTCCGTAAAATTCTTGAACTCGTGAGTCGCGATATAAACTTTTTAGCCGCAAATAAGTTTAACAATGCTATTAGAACGTACTTTCTGTTGACCCAATTACTTTCCTTCATTTCCGGATAACTAAGATGTAATTTCTATTTTAATTTCATTAGGCCGGAGCAGACGTTATGTCAAGGCATGTGTGTTGTGTGTAAAAATGTGAAAAATATATATTTTAAGGTAATACACGGGCTTTATCTAAAGTTCAGAGCTTTTATTTATTTCATGGGTGTTTTCCTACGTTTTTCTACTCTGAAACGTATTGCATTAATCAGATTTTAAAGGAAATTAAAAACTTAAATTTGATTGATATCTGAATTCAGGTTGCGCCTATTACTGGCCATAAACATGAAGCTTACTGTGCTCCTTCTCGCATTATCTTTGTCCGTTGCTCTTGCATTGCCGCAGTACGAAGGAAGAAAGCCTCCCAAGGGCCTGGCAGCTCTAACATTGACAGGAAAGGAAAGGACAGCCTTCAAGAGGTGAGAAAGTTTAAAAGGAAACCATACAGATGTAATAATCAAACATTTACATACTGCGTAATAATTGAAATAAGCAGCATATTAGCTTTATAATTAATAAACATGATGTGAATACTGTTAATATTTTATTTAATCACCATCACTATCATTCCAGTTGGTGTTGAATTTGTTAATTTCATAAAACATAGTATATATGCACTCAGTAGTTGTATTTGTTGTTGTGTAAGCAATAAATATAGAAACACTAGTAACATCAACAGCTGTAGAGGCGATATTTCACATTGATGGTGATTCTTTACACTTGTATTAGGCATGCTTCTCGTTTGTTGGCATCAGTGTGAAAGTATGGGCACCAAGAGCCGATACTGCCAACAAATATGCTTAGCATAATAAATCATATCCAGTTGTAATTCACCTGCTGTATCCATAGCAACACAAAATCTTTCAACAATGAAAC
Organism: Saxidomus purpurata; assembly: GCA_022818135.1. Classification (NCBI taxonomy): domain Eukaryota; kingdom Metazoa; phylum Mollusca; class Bivalvia; order Venerida; family Veneridae; genus Saxidomus; species Saxidomus purpurata. Next base: position 19,078 of record JAFMSR010002516.1, read on the forward strand.
AGACACGTAGGACACCTGTCAAATAGAAAGATTAATGTAATACAACTAACACTTAGAACTGTGACAGTCACATCTGTTAATCATGATGGCTCTTATTTGATCACTATATCTATAGTTCTTAGGTCATAGGATTTTATTTCAAGGCTTTCAGACTTATCCATAATTTGCGCCAATTATGCACAAAATCTTCAAAATTGTCCTAAATGTTGAAAAATAAGTGACATTTTGAAGAATTATCATCGCCCAACCTACAGAACTGTTGCAAATTGTGCGTTTTTATCACAATTAGTAACATTACGAGGGAGAGGAGCTCTGGATTTCTTTATTTTACAAACAGAACTGTAAAGTTTGAACAATTTTAGAAGACAATTCAATCTTTTTGTACATGTATCAAACATTTAAAGATACAGTGACAAACCTTCAGGTTATCTGAATCCATCGTGGCCAACAAATACCTGCATACCATTTCCAGATACTGTAATATAACAACTAACAATGTAAATACTGTAGGTCAAATGTTTATTTCTACCTCAATGTTTTATCGAAATCTTCAATTCTCATTATTAAAAGACAGATTTTTTTCTTTTTATTTTCTCATTAAAATACTGTTACATGCATAGTGTGTTTTTCAAAACTGTCAGAATATATTTAGGCTGTACAAATACATAACATCATACTGATTTATGTTCCTGTAGAAAAATGCTTTCAAGTGGTAAGTAAAAAATAACGACTTCACAATTAGCAAGAGCTATTCGTAATACAGTGCATTCAACTACTCTCAATGCTTCCTAATTAAATTTAAAAACAAAACTTTTGGCAGTAAATGGCAAAACAAAAATCTGTGTATTTTAAACATGTAAACAAGGGCCGTAAATAGCAAGATAATACATCAAGAGTTATCTAACTTAATTGTTTAATACCCCTGAACACTACAGCAAAATTTCAAATTAATTCCTGATACATGGTCAGTTTATCAGACTGCATTTACCACAGCTTTAATTTTAAAGTAAAGTGAGCTGAACCTCGACCTGGTGTAAACTAGACCTAATGTCACTCAAAACTTTGTTAATGAATCCTGCCTCACTGAATGACAAATTTAAGTGACTATAAAAAGACATTATTTGTAACTGAACCTCTACAGAAGTATGCACCTTGAGAAATTACTTACATGACGGTCACTGACATCAGAGTACGTAAACAGGAATCCTCGTATAAGCTTATACACCTCGAGCGCTGAAACAAACACAAAAGATACAAAGTCTTGTTAAAATAACAAGTTAATTCCTTAAACTGCAACATGAAACATGCCAAAACATTACTATCTGCCCTGATTTAATTAAGTGATTATGTATTTTAGAGTTTATACTTATTATTCTATGGAAAGTAGAAAAAAATCTACGAGAGCGTAGCACTAGCGATTAAATTACTACGCATCCAAAAGACTGGCTGTATTTTATTCCATGATAAAATACAGGGAGGCATTTATTATTTTGATTCTAACATGAAATTGTCTTTTAAATAATATAACATAGCTTCTTTTTATCTATATCTATATACTAAAAGTAGATTGTATTAGAATGAACACTAACATACAATGAAAACACTACATGTCTATAAAATTCATTGCACATGTTGCTACTGGCATAGTGATTCCTGGCTCCTTGCACAATAAGTCTAAAGCTTTGATTGTTACCTGGTTTGAAATTTGGCTTGTATTCACCATCTTCAGCCTCTGGTTTGACCAACAGATTCTGAATATCCAACCTGCATTAAACAAGATACAGTCAAACCCGTGTTAAGCAGCCAGTCAATGAAGAGACCAAATATATTGTAAACTTGATTATTTTTGTGTGATGAAAATTTAACAATTTGTGAGCAGACAGGCATATTCACGAATTTTAAATTTGCTATAAGAGAATTCTCTGATTATAAATCAATGTGACAAGAATCTCTTGCAAGATTTTTAATTAAGTAAAGTGGAAAACTTGCGAAAACAGCAAAAATTAAATCACCATTAAATCACTGTGAAAACTACCTTATCTACAGTATATAAAGAATGACTGTGCTGTTCTGACAGGGTGTATTAAGTCAAATATATTCCCTGAGCCTGACATCAATACTACTCTGTCATGTAATTTTTCCTTTATTAAAAAAACTAACAGATGGCAATGAATTTTTGCATAGGGAAAAATTAGTTTACTGACAAAAAATAAAAACAAAATAATTCCAGGTTTAAAACCAAATTTTTTTTAGTCATTAGTATGTTACTGGCATATTTGAATTCATTTTTCAATACAATGTTATATTTTCACACTGAGAAGTATGGACAATTTTATCTTAAATTGAAATGAGCAGTTTATCTGGTACAATAACATACCTTATAGCTTGTCTAAGTTGTTGCCGTGACCTGAACCCTCTGTAAATACACTGGAAAAAAAAGAGATAACGTAAATCATCAGTTTTTTCCGTTACCTATATTTCACAATTCCTCAATCCAGGATGTACAATCATGTAGATCCTCCATCATTATATAATACACAATGTACTGTAAAATGTGTTTTGTCATGAGGTTTTCATTTTTGTTAATTTTGGGGAATTCATCAAACTCGCTAAAATAGCAAACAATAATCAAAGACTGCGAATTCAAAAACTCTCCGCTAAATGGAAATTGGAAAATAAATACACCACTTATGAATATAAAGACTTTTACAGTAATTAAAAGATTAGTGGGTAAATGCTATATCTAAGAGTTTACATTCACATATGCCTTAAATTTGTGATAACTTTATCATCAAGGAAGTTAATCGGAAATTTCCTCAATGAACAATACTTAGCAAAATTCCACATTTACAGATACAGTGAAAATAAAAACTATCTGTTGTCTGTATATATACAACAATAAAGATATGCCAAACTGTTGAAAAAGAAAATCCTGACAAAATAGTTCTGCTCATTTAAATCATGTACATGTATCACCTAAATATACAGGTACTCAAATCTTTAGATGAGAAGAGGTGTCATAATGATCTTTAAGAACTTAATATAACTTCCAAAAACTACATGTATGTGCAGTACAGTAGATTGTACTTACTAATAAGTGATTTCTCGTTAAATTTATTTCTTGCGTAATGGACACTAAAGTTGTAAACTACCTAATCTAGAGCTGTTAACAGCCACAAATTTACACCATGAAATTATGTTAAAGACTCAGGACAGCACACTACAGTTTACCATGTAAAGTTCCTCTACTTAAGTTATATCAAACAAGTAATGACTGTACCTGTATTTTAACAGCAGATTTTTCTTTCAGCTTCTCCAATGCCCTCTCCTCCCTCTGTGCCTTTGTCTGCTCCAGGAAGCTGTTCCTCTGCTGACCATCCACCTTGCTAAACATTGCTTTCACCTGTGAATACATGTATACATCAACATTTTTAAACAGAATCTCAACATGAACAAGCTATTGATTTTCATTATCATGTTCAAGGTGGAAGCCGATGGTGTACCAGTTTATTTAAACTTCAAAACAAATCAAAACACAGTATATAGCCCCACAAAGGGCTGTCAAAGGGTAACCACTGCCTATTTCAAAATATCTAGTTTTAGTTCCACCTAGTCTCACTATTTCCACTTCCAAGGCAAAACAGTTTTATCAGTTGACATTTTAGACTTGTAAGCTTTCTACATCTCACTGTATTATGCAAATAGAAGTGTAGACATCCCCTACAGATATCCCTTGGACACTTACCAATGCAAGATAATCCAATATCTAAATATATTTATGATTTTACACAATAGGATTAAGTTTAATAATGAAGCTAACACAATTCCAAGTTCAATTTACCTCTACACATCCACATCAATCATGTCAATAGGTGATTATGAAGAATGAAAATATCTTAAGTTCTGTCGTATGACTCGGAACTGTTCGGCGATGAAAATCAGTTTCATGAACCATTGTTAACCAGGTGCCTGCAGATATTATAATTCAGTGGTGAGAATTTTCATAAACCTTTACGGCTTTAGGTTTTCAGGCGAAGTGATACTTCATTCTTCATTTTGGAGCAGAAAAGTTGTAGGATATGGGTAGGTAGTACCCAATAGTAAACTTTTCACCTAGTATTGATTGCAGTAATTAAAGGTAGTCGTGACGGTGTGACTGCTATAAAATTTCCACCTTGTTTGCTGCTTTACTAATCTCTCAATCTTAAGCGGCATACCGGTGTAACAAGCCGAGTGCCTAAGACACAGCAGATCCATTCAGTGAATGGGTCTCTGTGCCTTATATATACTACCCTAATCCCCAACACATGTACATGGGTTTTAAAA
>JAFMSR010002517.1:0-23386 GCA_022818135.1 Saxidomus purpurata
GGTATTTGTACATGTACTTTATGACAAATCCTTATGTATTTGAATTTTAACCTATGCTTATCATTTGTATCAGGTAAAATTGCATTAGAAGAAATTAAATGCACTTCGGGATTTGATTGTTTCAGGAAGGAGAATCCATTGATTGCAGATTTCTTGAAAAAGCAGAGAAATTCGGGAAGACACGGTCAGTGTGACAAAGAAGTTGCAAACGTATTGAATCTCTCAAGTCTGACCTTGGTGCTAAAAACAATTCATACATGGGGGAGAGGATATTCTGCCCGCAGAGTTGAAGGGACCTCGATTATTGTGACAGAAAAATACCAGGGAATTAAAATGTTGGGTACTTATCAAATGAAATGAAAGACAGTTAAACAAGACATCTGTTTAGGAAAATGAAGGGAGAAAGTTATTAGTCATTAACATGTTATAATTCCTTGTGCATAGGCTGCGTGTCAAGGTCACTCAAATGGTTGCGACTTTTGGTCTAACTATGTGTTTGATTCACATCTTTGTGATTTTCCTGATTAAAAGGAGGCATGGAGTTTTTCAACAAATTAGGATCAAAGTTAAGATTGTTATTCTTGTAACGTGAGACTTTGATATTCTGACTTGTAATACCCAAAAAGTTGCCAGTTCTTTGTCCTAAATATGCATGCTTTTAATAGTATTAACCTCAATTCAGAAATTTGTAGGAAACAAAATTGTTGTCCATTAGAGTTTGTATTATATATTGTAAAACCTATGAGATGTAAACAAAGGACAATTTCAATTGTGTTTTTATCAATATTATATATATTCTAAAATGTTTTGTATTTTGATATTTTTACGAATTTGTTAATGATTCAGCATGTGATTGTGTGTTTCAGTAGTAAAATATATAAAAGTTAATTAAATTTCAATTTGATAAATGGGCTGTCCACAATGTTTAGTAGGATTATCTAAATTGATTTTGTATAGCTAAAAACAACCCTGGACAAACTCCTGCTAGTGGAAAGGGATAGAATGTTTGCCTTTTTCACTTGTCATTCTGCATGCCCATCCATAATTAAGTTGTTTTTAGTTCTACTGGATATCATCACAATCTGGAGCTATGTCTTCGTGATTTGGTGCATAGTATTTTATTGAAACTTGATATTAACGTTATATATGTATGTGCAAGCAGGCCAAATGTCATCACAATTCACGTATTTTATAATTACAAATGTATGGCCTTGTTACATTAAAATAGCAATATAGAGGCAGTTGATTGAAAATGATACACACCAAAATACTGTTGCTAATCGGCTTTATTAATGGCTACGCCAGGCTTCCTTGTTATTCTAAATAGCTGTTTTATACAGGCATTTTTGCCATCTGGAGCCATGGTTATAGGTTTGTCAGTTTCGTTAAAAACTTTGCAGGAAAGTATACATGGCTAGGTAATGCCAACTGCCATTGCATTCCATTTATATATAGCAGACTTATGGCCCTTTGTTACTTTAAATTAAGTATTGTATGAAAAGACAATTTTTCCATCTGGAAATATTTTACAAAATTTTTATCCTAAAGGTTGCTTTTCCAAAGTATTTGTGATATTATTTTGAAAGTTTGTATAATCATGACACCCATCTGTAAGCAAGAGTAGATAACTCTGTCATAGATACTTTTCTAAACTGGAAGATCCCAACAATAGATATGCCAACGCGGAGTGGGAGTGTTTTTCCTTTTAATAGAAATGGCACTCAGCTCATTAAAACCAGTTGTCAGAATTGAAATGTACAACATTAATGTGTAATTCATAAATTGCTAAAACACAATTGGCCCTTCATATTAAGGTAATATGATGCATATTTACATAACTTGTATAGTTTCTTTAAACCATTTGACAGGGGATACTATTCTCTGATTTTTACTTATTTAATTTTACTTCCTACCAATAGTTTTGAGTCCATGTATTGCCAACTGAATCCCAGGGAAAGGAGAATATTCGTTACCTTAGGGATACAAACCCAGCCGCAGCAACACCTCCATAGATTAAACAGTTTATTCTGGGCTTAGATATCTCGGGGCAAAACAAGACAACAGTCATTCAGCTACACTGGGACGATCATGCATTTTTGTCCAGTAATAGTTTATTACAAAGTTTCCAGCATTTTAATGTTTTCAGCACCAGTCAAGCACTTTAATGACACTGACAAGTACTATGATTACGTCATGTGGGGGAGCCCAACTAATTTCTGAAAGCCCATGACAGTTGTAATAGATAAAGTTGATAAGGTCATGATACATAGAACTTGGTTGGTTTACAGCTATAAATGATATCACTGTTCCCTGAAGTTATTCCATGGTTAGTAGAACCATTAGAATAAGTAAGCTACCTGTATATACAAAAGCTTAAAAATTATTTATGGAACCCTGGTATGTCGGGTATTGGATCCATCATGATTTATTTATATATGCTTTTGTCAAATTATTATAACACTTACAAGCTCCATGGTGCAGGAAGTCAGCATGCACGCTTCCCAAATCAGAATATGTATTAAAACTCTCAGAAGTCGCCCTTGTTTTGCACCCACCATCCGGAGTGCTACATCGTCAATGCCAGTTTCCCTTAGACGTCCCCGTCCCATGGCGCCATCTGGAAGGTACTTACTTTACACCAATATCGCTGGTTTATGGAGATAGCCGCTGGTGTGTGCATTTTGAACAATCCAATACATTTCGCCTTATCGACGCCTTACAATAAATCGGAAATAGCTATGCACGTTTAAATTAATTTGATAAATCAACGAAAACATTTGTTGCAACCATTTCGTTATTTCATTTTTCCAATAAATTATGTTACCCGTTGTTTCCGCGATGTTTGTTGAAGCGTTGGTTACGTCATCGTGGCGCGAAATATGGTATGGCATTCGTCCCGGCGGTTATCAGAGGCTGTGTTGCACGGTGGTAAATGGAGCACCAGTTGTTTCTGCTGAATCAGACGGAGAAGGTTGCAGCCGTCGGTTCCGTCTCTGTCGGGACTCATCTTGACGTTAGCGCTGCGTTCCTCTTTGATCGTTCATCATCCCTTCAATTACATGGAAAATAGTTAATATAAGTTGGGTGTGCATGAACGAATTTAAGAATTTGAGAATCGTAAACACGCATGAACAAATGTATAAATGTACTTTTCATATATATGTAGTAGTATTTAGTTTAGATAAGTCTTCTAAACTAGTCAAAAGAGTGTTAGTACTTAAAGTTTTAGAACATGGACAGCCAGAAACTCGTATAAAAATGGCCCAAAAACATTGTAGGGTGATAGGTATTGGCGGGGGTTGAAATGCACAGGAAGTAATTCCTTTATTATAAACCTATGGTTTAACACCCTTAAACTTCCAGCGTTTCAGGTTGCCGTTTGAACAATAATATCTTAAACGGTGGTTTGAAGTCTTAAAACCGCAGGCTGCAAAAGTCCAGTTTAACCCATAGTTTGCTACAACCAATTAAATGAGCTGAAACCACGGCTTGAACTATTTTATGGACTTCATAAATGGTACAATGTCTAATGACCATGAATTATATCCTGTTTTATTCATAACTATCTATTTATCTGTTTTATGGATACTCCCGTCTTATGCCGCCACAATAAGAGTTTTGTAATGCATTAAGCTGGTGCTTTTGGTAATTGCTCTAGTTTCTTCCTCAATATGAACCACAGCAATAAGATTTTTTTTTTTATTACCCTAAAATGCAGAGTTCCTTGGTACATATAGGTTTATGCTTGGTCATGAGTGTTGTAAAATAAAGAGAAAAATATTATACACTTTGTTGTAACTTCTAAATTTTCCAGTTATAAGGAATTAAAGGAAATAATGATTTGAATTCAATTTGTCCGTACCCTTCCCTAACGTGGTAAAACATCACTGTTATTTGAGTCATGAGTATATTGACAGAGTGCACATGAATTACCTTCAGTTATAACTAGTTTAAAAGTTCAGCTCATGACATATGTAATATATTTATAAATTAATTTAATATTACTTAAAACCAAATTAGCATAGATGAAAATAAAGATACTCCGGTATTGCAAGTGTTATCATTTTAGAAGTTAGGGATGGATGGCAGAGATGTAAATTAAACTCTTGCAGATTGGTATAAAAAGAATGACATAATCTATTTTAGGAAGGTGGTAGCCGAAAGCATGTAATCTTCAAGAAAATTATGCATTTTTTTTCATACATATATCCGGGATAATGCTGATAACCACTTTAATCTTCACTGTGAAAAGATACTTATAATAACAAACATGTTTTCAACGCGAGCTTTTTAAACCGGGATCGTACCGGTGTTGGCATATGGCGGCATTACTAGCTGCGGAGGAACCTGAGAAATCCTATAATTTTACGTAATTTATAAACAATTTAACACATCAGGTCCCACACATCACGCCAATTTTCCAATCCTCCTCATGTCCGGGCTCTCGGCTTTATTCCGTAAAACTTAAATGATTAAAACATATTGGAAATTGTTCATTGAATCGAGTTTTGTTGAGCATTTCTGCAACCCACACATAGCCGAAAAGTCACGTTGGATCGGTAATTCGATGATGATCAAAATTTATAATAATAATGTGACTACCAACTTTATATGGAAATTATTGAAGTCCTAGTTTGACTGTTAAGCACGCAAGCTGTAATGCATTCGTAAAACGCAAGCTGTAATACATTGTAAAAAAGTAGGCAAGTGTTTGCCTATTATATGTCACCTATACTTAACGGCCCAGCCATATTTCTGATTTATGAGACACCTTCCTCTTTAAGCACATTTTACCTCCGAATCATATCCTTTTAATACCAGGCACTAGTCAAGTAGGCATACGGTTAATTAGCGTTGTTTAACTGCTTGGATTCGAACCTCTCCGACCATGCGCCCCAAGGTGGATGTTTTAACCACTAGGCCAAGGAGGCGGGAGTCTGTAGTTTCCAATGATGAGTTTAGTTTAACAATTAATGGACGGCCCTTCCAATTAATAACCTGGATCCGACATATTTCGCACTTATATACCACTCAGGCCGTCTAAAACCAATGAGTTGGTGTTTTGATGCGCAGCAATTAACCACGAAGGCCGGAGGCAATGAAGGATGACGAACAGCGCTGGAACGGATGCTATTTCGATTCTAACATAACCAAATAATCGAAAATCCGTAATACCTATATCGTGACACTTTAAACAGTGGTTTCAACTAATTTGATTGGTTGTCTCTTAAATTGTGGGTTTAATAGACTTTAAACTATGGTTTAAGTCTTCAAACCACGGTTTAAGACTTATTGTGCAATCGGTACCTGAAACCATTGGCTTAAGAGATGCTAAACTATAGGTTTGATAGTTAAACCTATACCATATAGTAACCCAAAGGATCATGGCCATTTCGCTTGCCACATAAAGGCTTTGAAAGAGCTTAACACCGGATTACCTTTCCTATGTTATGGAACGTAAATCCACACACAAAGCAGATGTGAGAGAAGAAATAAGCAACGAAAGCGACAATGGCGGTTGCTACGACATGTATGATGCTCGGCGACCTTGACACACCCCTCGTCCAGATACTCTTGCCTGAATGTGTCATCTTTCTAGAAAACACCAGTAAATATATTTTAACACAAGAAATAAAGAGTGGTAAGTTAAACATATCAAAAAGATATCATTGTCTCTGCTAAGTTTCTCTACTGTAAACTGAAGGACTAAAAGTCATGTTATGATTAGATTGGGGTTCGCCTTAATAAAATCTACTGAACATGTGCATTTAACTTTAAATGGTCTCCTTCCCAATTTCGAAGTTGCTAGGCGCGAGATACGAGGTCATTTCGTCAGGTTCAAATATCGATGTATAAAATACACAGATCCGTTTTAATACGTCTCTGATAATTTTAACCAGAAATACCAGTGAGTATTGGTTAAATATCCTTTTTATTTTGCTATCGATACCAATTACCTAAACATGTATCATGGTGGCTTTAGACATGGCAGCTCGTTATCCTTCCATATAAATGTAGCATGTAATGATAATAATTAGTCTCGATATTTACCTGACGTATTTGGTAATCCGACGGCCAATTGTCGTACTCCAGCACTCTATTTATCAGAATACCCGATACAAGATGATTGCGCATGCGCCAATGGTATGCAAGAAACTACCAGCAACAAGAGCAAGAACACCAATAATAAATGCAAGATAATCTAGGAAAGGAGGATATCAACGTGACCTTTTATAAATAAGAGAACTTCTAAACGTATCACTGCAGTTAGGTTTTTAATCGACATCGCAGGTCTCCATTACTGAGCATGAAATGGTTGGCTCATCTCAAATCGAGGATAATCCTATCAACGACTTTCGAGGGTATCGCGGAAGGAGCTGTCGTGACCCAGTCTTGGTCAGTATCACCAAAATTATAGTCATTAGACTCTCGGCTCTGCGACAGTTCCCGCGCCGGCCATGACAAGCTCTGAATGAAATTCTTCCAGTTAACATTTATAACAACTTTATATTGGCAAAATGCAAACGTTGCGACAAGTATTAGCAATAGTCGTGCGACGTAGTGCACTACTTGTCGTATGTTTAGACGCAATATAAAGTTGCACTAGAAGTCGCGCGACGAGTCGCGCAGTCGTCCGACTTATGGAAGACTTAGTCGGAACGACCAACCATGACGTCGTACGATTGCATGACCACAAGACTGGTGAACGAATGCAAGTCGGCAGACCCTCGTAACCCCGTTGCATCTTCTGGTGTAACCTAGACTTTGTAGGCATTCACATATGTCTGGTGTCGAAAAAAAACATAACACAACATATCTCAGTCTCGTGTTCAGTACAGCAAGCCTATTTTTATCATATTTTGCAGATTTGGATATGTCTATACGAGAAAAAAGCATTGCAGCACACACATTTGAAAATCTTTAGAAAATGAAAATAAGAAATGAAAATTCTACACTGATTTTCTGCTTGATTACAGTTACGTTTTTAAGGACGATTAATTTATATATTAAAAGTCTACTACATGCCAGTAATATCGTTACAGTAAATTAAGTCTGTTGTAGATCAAAACTATTTTTGTGTGTATAATTTGTTGAAGTTGGCATGGTTTGACTGTTTTCTGCCGCCAGTAAGGTTATTGTCAGTTTATGTGCAATATATCTACAAGATAGCAAAAGACAACGAAGACCCTTACCGGAAGTTTCCTGGAGAACAAGGAAGCTGTAATACCAGTTATTCAGGAATAACATACTAAAATAAAAATGTTGTTTTCTTCATGAAAATCGTGTTTTAACTGAACTAAGACAAGAGCTATACGTATGGCAAACAAGAGGGCCATGATGGCCTTAGCGCTCACCGAGTACAACTGCTTTTAACAAAGTTGCTAGAAATCATCGAACAACCTTACCACAAATTTCCAGGATATTTGGGCTGAAAATGTTACCTCTAGGAGTGTTAACAAGGTTTTTCCATATTTGGCTCTGTGACTTAGTTTTTGACCCAAGATGACCCATATTCGAACTTGAGCTAGTATCATAGAAACAACCTTTCTGACAAATTTCCCAGGATATTTGGGCTGAAAATGTTACCTCTTAGAGTATTAACAAGGCCTTTTCCATATTTGGGCTCTGAGCCCCTAGTTTTGACCCAGGATGACCCATATTCGAACTTGAGCTAGAAATCATCAAAACTACCTTTCCGACATATTTCCAGGATATTTGGGCTGAAAATTTGCGTCTGAAAGTGTTAACAGTTTTTCCATATTTGGGCTCGTGTGACCTAGTTTTTGATCCCAGATGACCCATATTCTGAACTTGAGCTAGAAATCATCAAAACAACCTTTCTGACAAATTTCAAGGATATCTGGACTGAAAATGTAACCTCTAAGAGTGTTAACAAGGTTTTTCCATATTTGGGCTGTGTGACCTAGTTTTTACCCCAGGTGACCATATTAAAACTTTGAGCTAGAAATCAGCTAAACAACCTTTCTGACAATTGCCAGGATATTTGGACTGAAAATGTTACCTCTAGAGCCTTAACAAGATTTTCCTATTTTTGGGTCATGTGACCTAGTTTTTCATCGAGATGACCCATCTATTCAACTGAAAGGCTCTCGAGTAATTAGTGGACAAACATCTGACCAGGTTTCGTGATGGTGAGCACCGTGATAATTGAGGTGACCACTAGAGTGTTAACGAACTAAGTGTGGACGGACGACGGACGACGGACATTCATCGATCCTAATAGCTCACCTGAGCCAGCTCAGGTGAGCAAAAAAGCTCGACTAATCGAAACATCAGCTACTCGGATAAAGCTTTGTCGTACAGGGTCTATGTTTTTACAGATAAATGCAAAGATAACTTTTAAGAGGTTTTGTGAATACATCTCGATTGTAATTTGATGCGTTGACATGTGTACCAAGCATAAGAACTGATTCAGTACTGTATTTATTCAAAAGATCTAAGGATCTGCTATAAAAGTAGGTAAATGTTTGGCCCATTGAGCGAATAACTTTGTTAAGTTAAGGTTTCTTGTAGCTGGCACGTGCCAGCAAAACGGGTTAGCTGTGATATACACACCGTATAATGTATCATTTGAGAACATCACCATCCGAATGTTGATCAATAACTACAGAATAAAAGAATACGTAAGTTCATCTTAATACGAAGCCGCTGTATTTACAGCAGAGTATCAATTGATCACCATTTATATAAGCTTGATAAAATCAGTTATAGTGTCCTTCCAATAATAAAACCGAATGCCCAGCCCCTGAGGGATGATTATGCCATACCAGTCGTCTGTCGGCTTGCGTATGCGCTGTTTTCATCCATATAGACGGTCATTAAGCCATCCTGTCCAGCGTAGTACAATAGGACAGTGACTATAGCCCCTTGAACATAGAGAGACAAATATACAGTGACAGAATAGCGTTGACATTATGCATGAAACAGTTACAGGATAGCTTTTTACAGCACCAACATCTTGACAGCCAGGTACCCAATAATGTTAAAAAAAGACTTTATGCCGTTGCTGCACGAAGAAACGTGTACTGTTTCAGAAAAACGAAACAAATAAAAACAACGACACGATTTCAAATGAACATTTATACGTACAGCAAAGTGCAAACCAATATTGCGGAAATGTAGAGTCGCCTTGGCGCACTGGTAAACGCGTTCGCCACGGAATCGGAGGATTCCGGAGTTCGATCCCCACCAGTGCAATGTAATATAATATTATGTATCTTTATGTCCTCCAACTTTGAAGAGTGGTACATATACAGAATTACAAATGTACAAATAATGACATTATATTAAACAAACAGTGGAAGTGTAACACATTTAATGCACATTGGTTTATGTGAGAAAAATATTTACAAAGGCTGAAGAATACAAACAATATCATACAAACATTATTCAACATTAAAAAGAGATAGATGATACTTATCTCAAAGTAACATCATAAGTCATAGTACCCTTATAATGAACAATTCCCCTTTATTTCAACCGTTACCACAAGCGAAATAGGAAACGGAATATAGAATACACCATTAACAACGGCGTTGAAGCTGATACCCTAGCTCAATAAGCACAACTAGGATCACAGTAAAGGATTTCTGTGGATTTGAAGATGCAACTATAAACACAACTAGGATCACAACAACGGATTTCTGTAGATTTGAAGATGCAACTATAAACACAACTAGGATCACAACAACGGATTTCTGTAGATTTGAAGATGCAACTATAAACACAACTAGGATCACAACAACGGATTTCTGTAGATTTGAAGATGCAATTATCAGCAGAACTAGGATCACAGTAAAGGATTTCTGTAGATTTGAAGATGCAACTATAAACACAACTAGGATCACAACAACGGATTTCTGTAGATTTGAAGATGCAACTATAAACACAACTAGGATCACAACAACGGATTTCTGTAGATCTGAAGATGCAATTATCAGCACAACTAGGATCACAATAACGGATTTCTGTAGATCTGAAGATGCAATTGTCAGCAGAACTATGATCACAGTAACGGATTTCTGTAGATCTGAAGAAGTATCTATTAGCACAACTAAGATCACAGTCACGGATTTCTGTTGATCTGAAGATGTGCAAATATTTGGGCAACTTGGATCAAAGTACCGGATTTCTGTAGATCTGAACATGCAACTATCAGCAGAACTCGGATCACAGTCACGGATTTCTGTGGATCTTAAGATGCAACTATTAGCACAATTAGGATCACAGTAACGGATTTCTGTAGATCTGAAAATGAAACTATTAGCACTACTAGGATCACAGTAACGGATTTCTGTAGATCTGAACATGCAACTATCAGCACAACTCGGATCAGTCACGGATTTCTGTAGATCTTAGTTGCAACTATTAGCACAACTCGGATCACAGTCACGGATTCCTGTAGATTTGAAGATGCAACTATTAGCACTACTGGGATCACAGTCACGGATTTCTGTAGATCTGAAGATGCAACTATTAGCACTACTGGGATCACAGTCACGGATTTCTGTAGATTTGAAGATGCAACTATAAGCACTACTGGGATCACAGTCACGGATTTCTGTAGATCTGAAGATGCACAACTCGGATCACAGTAACAGATTTCTGTAGATATGAAGATGCAACTATTAGGACAACTAGGATCAAAGTAACGGATTTCTGTAGATTTGAAGATGCAACTATTGGCACAACTAGGATCAAAGTAACGGATTTCTGTAGATATGAAGATGCAACTATTAGCACAACTAGGATCAAAGTAACATATTTCTGTAGATATGAAGATGCAACTATAAGCACAACTAGGATCACAGTTAGGGATTTTGTAGATCTGAAAATGTAACTATCAGCACAACTAGGATCACAGCAACGGATTTCTGTAAATCAGAAGATGCAGCTATCAGAACAACTTCGATCACATTAACGGGGATTTCTGTAGATCTGAAGATGCGACTATTTGCATAACTAGGTTCACAGTAAAGGATTTCTGTAGATATATCGCGACAAAACAAACTGATAATCGTGGGCTATTAGTATATTCTAACATTACCCGCGATTTTTTTGTCGCCATATACAAAGAGTAGAAAAACTATGTACTGTTTATGAAATAACAATCGTTCCAGCGGTGTTCATCGTTTAATAAACAATGATTTGGAGTACTCAAACGCAGTAATTAGCCTGGAACGCCGGAGACCTGAGTAGTAAATAACTGCACATCAGTACGACAAATCATTGTTTATTAGACGATAGCAATGCTGAAAATGATGTTATTTACACTTTTATTATACAAATACTTAACACAATATTAAATCAATGTATTTCACTTTGACTGTATAAAATAAGACAAATATCAAAGGCGATAATAGGCCTTAAAGTCATTTGTCATGCATAAAAGGGAGATAACTCACATAGTGAAAACAGTTTGTCAAGACAAAATATTATTTTTGCTGTCAGTTGAGAGAAATTAATGTCAAGACTAGAAAACTCAACAATGCTTTTAATGCAAAAGTGAGCGTTGAGACTCAAAGATTCAAATTCTTAAATTACCTCCCTTTGAATTGAATATATAGGTGAATTTATGAACTTAATCTGAAAGCTCATGCGATGATTATTTTTTGGATATACTCACTCCCAATTGATAAAGTTTAATATTCTTACACATTATTGAATTCCACCTCCCGCATTGTGAGGTATTGGTGTTTCTTTCTTATACATAGTAAATCCCATTATAAACCTGTAAAGTTTTCAATTTGGGTCAGTACTTGATCATTGCCACCTCACCAGTGACTTCCAGTTACGTGACCCCAAACATGCGTTGCGCTGCAACGCAATAACATAATTTTTTCTACTCTTAGTATATAGAGACAAAATCATGAGTCATGTTAGAATAAACCATAAACAACGTTGGAACTGACATGCTGTTGAAAATAACGCTTGCATTTATTCACCTTTTGTAATGTACGGTCATGTTAAAATCGAAATAGCATCCTTTTCAGCGTTGTTATCGTCTAATAAACAATGATTTGTCATACTGATGCGCAGTCATTAACCACTGAACACCGCTGGAACGGATGTTATTTCATAAATTAATGTCAACACTGATACGAAAAGGACATACGCATTGACAGAGCTAAATTGCCTCATAGAAAAAAAGTGGATTTTGCAGTGATTTTTGCAACAAAACAAATTGTTTAAAACCTACGACAAAGATAAAAGTCTATGCAAACAAATACAGGGAAGGCGTGCCTACAATGAGATTAGGGAGCAGGGAACAGCTGTTATCTCATCAGTTGCATGTCGTTACCTTGGTGTTATATGGGTTGCACAATTAAGGTAGTATGCGACCTTTGTCCGACGTTAGACGTCAAAACGCGAGTTTTCTCCGATTGTTATGAAATTTTGCCTAATGGTTCTAAAACGTATTGCACGCATTGTCACTCGGATGAACGACCACCGGATATTGGCTCTAAATTGAGCACAGATAATTAGTTTTCGCGAGGAACGTGTAACAACTGGGGTAAGTAAAAACCCAATTTTCACTCTGATGCATATCATTTTGTGGTAATTTATGTGTTTTGAGAAACTTTAATGACTATCCAAGCTGAACGTATTCTCGAGATGCAACAGATATACGTTGAAATGTTGAAAATATCCAAAACAGTTGGCCTGCTCACTCAAAAAATCTTGACCGTTGACAAATTCTGCCGTTATATTTGGGAAATCATTAATATGTGGATAATGTGAATGGGGCGATTCACTTGCCCAAAGACAACATATAAATTCTCCAAATTTCATCAAGTTTCATGAAATTGTAGCGAAGATACGGTTCCTGAAACATATCATTTTCTGTACTGGGTATTGGTAAAAGGTGTACTGAGTATTGACGGAACGAGCGAATCACTGTACTGAGTATTGCATTTAAGAAGTTTCACCAAATAAACATTTATATCGCATGTAAATGCATATACTGTGCAGTACTTAACTGCCTGTTCAATGAGTCAGACATGAAGTGACTTTTAATGTTATCTACAACTAGTAAACATTGGTCTAAAATACTTATAAGCTGTAAAATACATAAAATGCGGTGTTTTGTTCTTGGTAATAAAAATTGCTGAACTCTCTGCCACATTTGCTATCAAAATATCTCCATTACTAGTAAGTTTAAAGATTGTATATTATTTTATTATGTCATTAAATTAAATCAAAGCAATAAAGGATAGAACTTTGGGATACATGTTACCAGCAAGATCAAACTCGAAATGGCCCTCGCTCACCTGAGACCTACTATGACAAATGTTACCAAACTTTAACCCTAACCATATATCATAAACACAAACATTCTCTTTGACCTTGACAAGACAAACTTCTAATCAATTTACATGATTGTTTGGTTGTAAATGTCACCTGTATGGCATACACGAGACTTGTAGCTGAGTGACCTAATATTGACCCCAGATTACCTACATTGGAACTCAACCTAAATTCCATCAGGACAATCACACTTACCATGTTTCATGAACATCCAATGAAAATGGCATGCACAAGGTTTTTCTATGATTTGACCCCGTGACCTTATTTTGGTTTTCAAACTCAACCTAGACCAGTTTTAATTCCAGATTAACCATATTCGAACTCGACATAAATTTCATCAAGGCAGTCATTCTGACCAAGTGTCGTGAAGATCCAATGGAAACATGCAACCTCTATTGCATACACAAGGTTTTTTCTGTGATTTTACCTCGTTACATAGCTTTTTACCCCAGATGACCCATATTCGAACTCGACCTATATTTCATAAAAGCAATCATATTGACCAAATTCGTGAAGATTCAATGAAAAATGCACCCCATTGCATACACAAGATATTTCCATGATTTGACCCAGTAATCTAGTTTTAGAAGCAGACGCCATTCAGATGATAGACAGACAGACAGTCAATGTACACCAGGCAATTGTAATAACTCACCTTGGGCACTTCGTGCTTAAATGAGCTAGGAAAACGCTTATAATAGCAGCAGAATATTTCGATTACTCATTTTTAATGCCCAATACTCAGTACGTTAGTAGCAATACCCCAACAAGCAGTACACCAACAAGCAAATAAACAATACTCAGTACACTAACTCGAGTTATATTTTCATCAATATTTTGGCCCAGAAATAACGTTTGTTGATACAATTTTGAACACCTTTGCCTTGTACATGCGCAATAAATCGGTCGATTCAGGTTATTCACATCTAAGCACATTTAGCAAATAAAACGGTAAACGTTCCCTACGGTAGAAATTTTCAAGTGAGCAGGCCATCTTTTTTTGTGGTATTTTAACGTATCAACCTACATCATTTACAGATCGGGAATACACTAGACTGAAAGTCATTTATGTATCAAAAACACACAAATAAACACAAAATAATATGTATCAGAGTAAAAATCGGATTTAACTTACCACAATTGCAATATGTTCCTCGCGAAAACTAATTATGTGTGCTCAATTTGGAGCCAATATCCGGTGGTCGTTCATCCGCAGTGATTGTGATCGTTTTATTTTTTATTTTACATTTCGTTTCCTGGCAACGCGACGCCGGATGTCGGTGGTGTAAAATCGACGTTTTTAAATGCATACCTGGTTCAAATATGATCCTAGTGTAATTTTAACAGCACCATATGCTAGCTCTCCCACCTGGGTAATACATACATATAAAGTTTTAGATGCTTTATCTGTCAATTTTTCCAACGCTAAACGTTTAATACTGAAAATCCGCCCATTTCTTCACCCGAAATTGTGACTCCTAACTCACTTTAAGGTTAGTTTTTGTCAACGGAACGAGATTCAATCAACTTACGATTCACACGGTGATTTAACCTAGATCCTAGCAAATAACATAATAAATTCAAAATGGGGGTTTTCGGGGATTTTCTTTTTTCACAAAATTGTAATAAGTAAAGTTGGGACCTCAAGAAAAATGATGACGCCACCTGACGTCATTGTGTGATTTGTGGTCGTACGTGATTTTAAGGTCCGCTTACACAAAGACGAACGTTGCAACAGCCACCCTTTAATACGCAAAGTAGGATAATCACTATGGAGTAAATAAAAAAACAGATACCTATTACTTTTTAGTCAATTTGTTTGGTCATTTTTCTTAATAGTTTGCCCATCATTTAAAAGATCGTTTTGCTTCAGTGATATCGGCAAGGGAATTATATCAACTACAAATTGGTGTAAAATAAATGAAATATTTGTAGGATTTCGCTTACCTTTACAATATTTGTGATAAGCACAGTCACTTAAAAGTGTAATCGTAATATAGATCGGGTGCGTCCTTAGTTTTCACGGAATTTGTCGAATTATATCCTATTAAAATCGTGGTGATTTTGTATGTCTTGTTGCTTTAAAACGTAAGGATGGCATAATGATATAAAGAGGAAAAAAGCGAACGATGATTGTACCGATTTAAATGTTAGCTCGGTACCCTTTATCCATGACATGTGTAAATTGGATGAGTAGATTAAAAAGGACTGCATTTGGTTAAATTTAGATATGTATTGTAGCAAATAGACTTATTTTGAAACTTGTTTTAACTTAACGTAAACAGGCAGATGTAACACCTGTGAAAAAAAATAGAAATTGTGCATAATTTTGACACATTTTTACGGGAAATATTCTTACATTTTAAATCATAGACCGTAAACGTTTACTTGGTGTTAAATCTTCCGCACAAAATAATTTTATTTATAGTGAGACAGGTAGAATTAATTTGGTCAACCAACGGTATTACAACATAATAAAGTATTGGTTAAAATATGTAACTGTAAACCTCAGAAATATTTGAAACAGGTGTATGAAAACATTAAAATGTATGTAGAATTAAATCCAACAAAAGTAAATTGGGCATCTCAGGTTAGGACTTTATTATCAAAGTTTGGATTTTATGAAGTTTGGCTTATACAAGGTGTATTTTCTAAAGAATTACGACAACGATTGAAGGATACTTTTGTACAAGATTTAAGTGTCAGTCTTCAAAAATCCAGCAGGGCTTTATTTTATAGACATATTTTTAATTTTAATTTTGGTGAATACTTAAACATGATAAATATTAGAAAATATAGACTTGCTTTGTCACATAGATTAGCTGTAGAAACCGGAAGGTGGCATAGACCCGTCCGGACAGTATACCATTTAACGAACGTAAATGTACTAATTACCATGTCCTGGAGGATGAGTACCATTTTTTTTTGGAATGCGGTATGTTTCTAAACAACATATTAAAGGTTATTATTGGCGACACCCAAATTTTGTTAAATTTTTACAACTTCTTAACAGCAACAAAATGACAGAAATTAGAAATCTGGCTATGTATGTGTACAAAGCATTTGCTTTAAAAAGAAGATCATGAATTGTTTCTCCCAAAGCATCATATTGATACTACTAAATGCTGAAATGTAAACTTTAAGACTTAACTTTGTTCTACTTGTTTAATGTTTGCCATTTTGTCGTACACTATTATTGTATATACTTTGTATATGTATTTATTGTTGCAATGCTCATGAACCTTGCTAGGTGTTTTGCATTAATAAAGTTCTTCTTCTTCTTCTTCTTCTTCTTATATAAAATAATAAAGGCTTTAGAGAAAGTAAAGCTAGCCATATGTGCTTGACCATACCGTCTACGAGATGCGATGTATACTTTTGTGCAGTTTATATACATGTCATAGTTTTCGTTTAAGCCTTTCTGGACGTCATAAACTGAATAAAACATATGTTTTAATTTCTGCTGAGTCACAAGAAAATATATTTTGTTGACATACATCGAAATTAACTGCATACATCAACCGTATAAAATTTACAAGTTTCATACTGCTATTAAAATTTATTGTTTACAAAACCTAAGTGTGTGTACATGTGTGTGTTCTGTTTGAATGTCGCATATGATAAGAACATATTACAAATAAAAAGAGTACATACAACTTCAAACGATTGTAGAAGGTATATAGCAAACGGGCTGCATTACACATTTTTTTCTGTTTTAGAAATTAATGCGCTGTTTGCTGATTACGGAAGATAATCATATGCATATCACGGAAAAGTACGGATATTTACGGAAATTTACGGAAACGTACGGAGCTCGATATAAGAGTTTGTAGTTTGATTTTCAAATTTCCGATGTTATTTCATTAACAACTTTGTAATTTACGAACGATTACATATATATTTACCTAAAAATAAATTTCTCTAAAAAAAGATATAATTTAGTACATTCCCGAGAAGGAACTCACGCAATCAAAATCACCCACGCTGCATGTCAGGACCAGTGAACGGTTTCACCGATTACAAGTACAAGGTAACCCAGAATCATTTTTGGTTTTCTCTGTTATACACATTGTACAGTACTGTATTTATATTTCATTGCTGGTATTGCTTTGTTTTTTCTGTTTCAATGTTTTGTCCTTGGTACACAATAATTTTCGATCCACATCATCAGATCAGATCGCTTGAAGTTGTACAAAGGGCAGATCGAATTATTTTTATTGGCTGAAACAATTTATAATGTTGACTATGTGATTATTTTTCATTTAACGTACGTTTTATAATAAAACAAACTTCCTGCCACCCATATATTTGTGAATCATTCATTCTGTGTCATATATTGAATTTAGTCCTCTGCACATTTCGACCCGCGCTTTAGGCAAGGTTCAGCGTAAAACACGTAGGTCAAAAAGTTGTTTTTCGGGGGAGTTAACCTATATGTTTATGTGTTTTGTCAATCCTGGTCTTAAAAAGAGACAGCTTGATATTTACACTTCAAAATTAATTTTCAATTAGCATTTACAATTTGGAGACGTACCCAAAGAGTTTAGGAATAAGGACACGTGCATTTTCGTGTACAACATCCAAAACAAAGATGGCGTCGAAAATACACAATGACAACGGGTGACTGTTTCATAGATTATCAAACAGGTATTTATTTTAGCTGTGTTGTCCAAAAGTACCTCTTCCATATCAAAGTTGGGTTTCCCATTGGGATGGGACAGACTGTAGTTTCGTTTTACATACAAATTAATATTATTCTGTACATTTTTTCCAACAGCCATTTCAATTCCATGTTATTTAAACTTTCGTGTTGCTATTCTACGTGACAAAAAAATCGACCTATTATCATGTTGATTGCTTGTGCAATAAGCATTAATAAAACAGTATGAACATGTAATACTAAAGTACCCAAAGTTTGTATAAAGAAACAACGAGAGACTTACCTAGCAGAGCAGTCAGTAAGGCCAGTGCTATCCCTGTCACACGGCAAATTGCTGTTCCCATTTCACCTGTTTTCAAACTACTTTAACTACAAAATTGTTTTCACTTTAATTGCGTTTTCGGCGAAGATGTATTAAGCTCGCTTTTTCCCCGGAAGTAGGTTACCTTTCAACCGCCAATGAAATGACAAGGATAATGAATAACAGTTTCTGGATTGAAACCTTTACTATATAAGGCACCTTTTAATTGGATAATACCGAATGAAAAAAGTCAATACAATATCCTCGCGGTTCAGTATTTCATGAATGGAGTTATAATTTATAACGTAAACAGCTCGTATCAATCCATAGGCACTTGGTTTCAAATCAATATATATTTTTTCTTTCCCGCACATCCTCACTTACACACTAAAAACACAAAAGTAGCTCAGCTGTCATTTTTATCAGCAAGGTCAGATGATCCTATTGCAGTCCGGATCAGGGATTGGCTAAAAAAAGTACAGGGAAAACCGTAAAGATTAAATGAGGCATTAGCTGATTGGTAGAAAAGGTTGTGTTTACAAATGAAAATACTCATTTGAAAAAATAAAAGCAATGTCTTCTGCACGCGAATGAATATTATAGGACTGGTTATCATAATAAATAACACTGAAATCGCCATATGAATAGAAGGTGTACACATGGGTTTAGACCCCTAAATCTCACCTGACTGAGTGGGTGGTTGTCTCCCTTTGCCAAATTGTAAAAAAACTGGGTTGGTCATGCCCATATAAAAACAGCATTTTCTGGTGTCTGAGAGACTATTCTATTCGAAATAAGCAATTTGCATTGGTCAACACTCTTTGTGGGGGTATGGTACAGGGTCACCTTTTGACTGGATTTATAATGTAAGTCAATGAGGAAAACAAAGGAGTACCTGACCTAAACATAGATTCAGAGCAAATGACATCATCTGTTTTCCTAAGTTTTGCATGCGAAATATCTCATGAAACTTGTTTTTTGCATTATTCTATATTTTGCAAGGACTCAAATGCCCGAAAAACGATGTACATATTTTTCACGAAATTGTGGCTAAAATAGATGTGCCGGTGTTGTAAAATGGGTTATTTCACAACATTTGGGCTTAAATGAGTATAACCGATTGAACACGCATGAGCGCAATGTTTGTAAAATTGAAATGAAAACCATTGAAATATTTTCAGTTTATAACTAATATCTGTGATATGAGGGTCTTTTTATGTAAATTCATGTCAAAGCTGTCAAAACAAAAAGCGGATAATTTAGAACTAAGAGATGGGCACAGTGGTACCTAAAGAAATAAGGCTATTTTCAATGAACCTCTCTTAAAAATGCAATGAGGAATAAAATTATGTCTCTCATGAACTTTAGATAATATAAAATGCAAAACGGAAGTCTGAATAAGTACATGTGCAAATATCTCCGATTAATCGGTGTTTCTTTGTATAGGAGCAAACTGGTGTCGGCTCTTTTAGCACGTAAGCAGCACAAATCAGTATAAAAACCCTATTTTATAAGGTTGGTGACTGCAAAAAGACGTTAAAACATTGAATTAATATGCCGTTTTTGTAAAACTGCATCGGTGCGCCAATATTAAGAGCAAATTCCTGAAACATCTCGAAGAGTGTTCCAAATTACGTCCCTTATTTACGAAATTTGCTGTTTTCACGTTATTTAACGCCTCGTTCCTAAATAATACGTAGCTCAGGGCTGTCTCTTCACTGGATATGTCCGAATGTTGAGAGTCACAAAAGTACCTTCGAGCCAGTGTTGGTTTTGAGAACAATGAAAATGTTCAAAATAAGCCAAAATATGTACGATTTGCCTTTAGAGTTAAAATAATTTATATGTGATAAGTCAAAGTCGGCTATATTTCATATTTACTGTGGCAATAAAGTAATCCTTATTTAATACAAAACTTTAAAACAAATGCATTCTATAGAAATATGCAAATAGCTAGTTAAAAATAATAGCTGAAGAATTTCTCACTGTCATTTAAGGATTATGAGGATCTTACATGCCTGCTGGAGGGACTGGGGACCCGCCCAGGGAGGGGGGGATAGGAGGAACCGAGAAGCAGGCCGACCCCCCCGCTTTCCCGAGGCCTGGAACACCACCCAGTCCTCCACAGACCAGTCAGATCCTTTTTCTTGAATACTTTATTGATGTTATTGCAGATTCTAGAGAACCTGCTTTAATCGTCCCTACTATGTTGACGGTAAATCAAAACTATATTGATTAAATATAATTCCCGCCTGGAACCCTTTTACGTAGGAAATTTGGTAGGTTCACCGTGAATTTACCATGACTTGCATCTAGACCTAAATACAAGTGCTTGATCGCACCCTAAACTACTTTATTCTACGTTGATAAAAAAAAAAAATCAATTAAATCCGATAAGAAATTCTCCCTCCGCGTCCAGTTTACTTGATTAATGCGACTATACCATCAACATTGACTCAATTAACTTGTTTTGTTTACACAGTGACGTCATTTATCAAGAGAAACTGTGACGTCATTTACCACCATTTTTGTTTTGAAAAGAAAATATGATTACAGGTATGTTCTTTGAAATGTGAATATATTCTGTTGCTACACATTTCTAAAATTTGATGCTCTTGTGACACCATAAAAGCACCATTTCTTTCTGGTAATCAACTCGCCTTAAAACTCCGTGGATCTTAGGTGCGCCAACAATTTCAGTCATTTGAACCTCATTGTAACCTGAAAAGTCGAACCATTCTGAAAAAAATTAAATTACATTTACGTAAAAACCATTGAAGTGTGGGTGTTTTCTTATGAGACCTTATTTACATTTACACAACATTCTAATCTTTCACAATGGCCGTGAAACTTATCTCCCAAATCAAGTGTTCAGGTACGAGTTGAATGGTGTCAGTAGTTCCCGAGGGGCTTACAAGTGCGGATGCACCTCCCTGGGGTAGGGCTGATCTCTTCCCCCTCGGTGCTGGGATCCGCCACTACTTCCCGGGAGGTATGCAAGAATAAAGCCCCCCATTCGCGAGGCGGTTATTTCAGCGAGCGAAGCAGCCGTTCAAACGGCAATGTTTCGCAAAGTATCGGTGTTTCCATTCATTTCGTTCAAAGTCTATCACACTTTGATTCTAAATGATGCTTAGCACTATGGTGAATGTCAATTTCTTGAAAAAATTTCTTTATTTTGGGAGGTGGTGAAAAATACAGTCTAAGCCATAGTGAATTCTCGAATTGATTAAAAAAGCTCCTCAAAACAAAGAAGACACTTTGCTGTACAATCATCCTTGCCTCTGCAGTTGTTGATATCACCGAAATGGCGTGACAGCCAAAGAGGCATCCATGTTCATGCTATTTAAAGAGACGTTCTAAACCTATACATCAGACCCAACCCGTCGCTATTTAGGTCATCATTTAACATACTTACAATAGAAGTAAAATAAACATATACTTTAGTGCAAATGTTTGTTTTATGATGAGAGTGATTTTGTCTATTGAACATAAGATCTGTCTTAGGTCGATGATCCAGCAGCATCCGGATCAGGGATCGGCTAAAAAAGTACAGGGAAAACCGTACGATTGAAAGAGGCATAGCTGATTGGGTAGTAAAGGTTGTGTTCACAAATAAAATACTCTAAAAAATAACTCAATGTCTTCGCACGCGAATGAATATTTTAGGACTGGTTATCATAGCCAGTAACTACTGAAATCGCCGTATAGACCAGAAGTGTACACATGCGGTTTAGACCCCTAAATCTCACCTGAGTGGGGTGGTTGTCTCCCCAAATCTAAAAACTGGGTTGGTAAAACTTACATATAAAACAGCATTTCTGGTAACTTGAGAGACTATTCTATTCAGAAATAAGCAATTTCATTAGTCCACACTCTTTAGGTGGTACGAATACAGGGTCACCTTTTGACTAGATTTACAATGTAAGTCAGCTAACTTAGCAGTATCTGACCGCAACGGGGTGCTTAGTGCCTGATAAATTACCCCCCGTCACTTTTCCGTAACATGGTACTGCGGTGCGAAGTATAGAACCGTTTATGAACCAGGTACCAGTAAGTTCATTGTCTTCGGCGCCAGTTTCTTATAGTTTTCGCGACTACTTTCAGTTTGAAAAGCGCCAATTTTCAAAATAAAATGGATACCCAGCAAAGAAACTGTGTATAAAATATTTAGAATGGGCACAATATATTGTTAAGTGGGACAGGCTTGGGACTGAAAGATGTTTTACTATTAAGGAGGTGAAACAGCTCCGGTTCATAGGTAAAATTGCTGCTATAACATGTTATAATCAATGCTTGTTTGTTGTGCAATGTGGTCTTAGGGGCGATCACATTATATAAATTTGCTGGTCTTAGAAGACGGGCGTTACGGCAGCAAAGAACTGTTTCACTAGTGAGTACAGATAAAGATATCACAGATGTGCTGGGACTTCTAAATACAGACGCTACATTGGGGGATGAGGTAATCCATGGTAAGCAAAAAAAGAATATAGAATGTTGAACATCTGTGTAGATGTTTAAGAGGCAATACATGTACATACTTTGGTAGTATTCAGGTCATCCTTAGTGGTGATTTTTTCCCAGCTACCGCCAATACAGGATGAACTTGCTGTGAGACTCCTTGCACATTGTTTTAAAGCCAGTTTTTTTCAAGAAGGTTCCCCATGTTATTCATTTACCCACCGTTCATAGACAGACTGGACAAAGCTTTACTCGTGCATAAATGAATTAGAAAGGGTCAACCAAGTGCAGAAACAAATGATTTGATGAAATTTTTATCAAGACCATTAGATCCAGAGGTATCGGCAAATGTTGTTAGGTTGTATGCACGTAATTTGACGTGTCGATTTATATAATTATTCACACTCACAGGAAGTTGAGAATCCATTGTTATATTCAAATGCTGATGATAGTGGTGATAGCTTTTACCCTAAACAAGTTTATTGCTCCAAAAGATTAGGATAAAGTCGATGCCCCGGTTTTTACCTTTGAAAATTAAGATATATTCGGGTGACTGGCCTTGTTATATGGGAATAGTGGCATCGATAAAACATGAGAGTGGTTTTAGTTCTGACGGCACACTGGAGGAAATAAAT
>JAFMSR010002518.1:0-23357 GCA_022818135.1 Saxidomus purpurata
AAAATAAGACTGTTTTTTCGTCATTTTAAGGCATGCTACAATTATTTTGGAGGTTTTTTACGCGGAACATACCAATTCAATGACTTTTTAAAGAAATTCACTAGTTTTTTTCAAATTCAAGTACTTTTCAAGGACTTTTTCTCAGCACAGAATTCAAGTACTTTTCAAGGACTTGGCATCAAATTCAAGTACTTTTCAAGGCCTGTGCGAACCATGTTATCAAACTTGTAATGTTTGCTAAATATAAAATATTTTTAAGCTAAAATGAATTAGTATGAACTAATGACTTTTCGAGCTGAAGGCTGATTCTGGCTGCCTGGCCATCATTTTGAAGTAAAATCTTTTATTTTGTGTGATTTATTGTTAAATGTCTTAATATTATTAAACTCCCTAAATGACAGATGTAATATCACAGATCTATAAACCTTGAGCAGCATTTTATAGATTCAAATCAAAATACTCTGTGTTTAAACTTTGTGTACTTAGTGAAATCCTAGACATTTCTAATTCTTTGAGACTCTTAAACATATCTGGACTTAAATTGCCTGAATGATTGAACTGTTATTTAAAAAAAAAAAAGATTGTCATATTTTACATAGTGTCTAACTTGGAACTCATTAAAAAAGACTTTACTACTTGATATCTGATATTTACTCAAAATTTCCCATAGAACAACACTTCTTTAGTTTAGTTTTTAAACTTCCAAAAATGATTTTCAATCAGAAACTTCCAATTTGAAAAATAATTCTACAATTCCAACTATGGTTCAATCAACTGATTATGAAATACAGCTGTTAAATGCATTTCAATAAAACTGAACAAATGGTGCGAATATAAAATAAAGCGTCCCGCTGACCAATAGTTCTTCAGTATAGCCTGAATTTTGACCTTGAATATTGAATAACTATAAGTATAAACTAAACTAATTACAGTAAGATCTCAGTAAAACCATGGTTCAGTGCTCAAAATTGAGACTATAGTGTACTTTATGGCCCCTCTGACATAGCTATGTTATGTAATCTTACATAACATACTGATAAGGGAGAAATTGAAGCAAAGGTTTAAGTACTGCCTAAGGCAATAAAACAACTTGAATAGGTTGTGGATTAATGAGGGACCAGCTTCATTTCTTAAAACAAGAGAATAAGATTAATTGTTACAATGAATAATGTACAGACCACTTTTTTTCTACTAGTTTTTTAATGAAAATGACAGCTATCAGAACTGCTGCATTTTGTTGAAAATCCCAAGTTCTTTAATAATACCAGACATTAATTTCTGCCTTTCTGATTCAAATGCAGAAAATGATAAAAATATTTCACTTTTAAAATTGTGATCTTTTTCAACAGTGCACACTATTGGCAAATAAGTATTGTTTAATAATCAACTGTTACATACCATCAAGTCCAAAATGTACAGGGTGACTGCATGTATATTGAATTTAGGGGGTTAAAAGCTGTGGACAACACACAAAGTTAAGGAAACCTAAAGCAATATGCAATAAGACCATCACTTAAATAAAGACTGTTTCAGAAAATATCAAGTATATTATTGGTCATGTTGGTACATTAACCTAATACCACTGGCACTGGACACTAAATCAATAGAAAAGTAAAGGACATACACTGGTAACTTTGTTTATAACAAACTCATTGGTACCATATCATTATCCGGAGTTTGTTATATCCATATAACATTTTCATAAGAAAAGTAAAATAAAGAAAGAATCTCGGGCAGAGAAAATATATTCCTTATATCCTGATTTCGCTATATCCACAGTCTTACATACAAATTTTACTATAAATCAAATATCATTTCTTAATAAAATATCATAAAAACCAGAATACACAAAATTTAATAAACAGTTTTAAGAAAAACATGTAGCACTGATTTCTGTGAATGCTCTTTAAGAATGGTGTTGATTACCGGTAATGTTATTTTACACTGAAAGGAAGAGTCACCCCAAAAAGTTCCTGTCTGGCCGGTCAGGGAGAGAGGGATAACATGTACATGACGCCATGCAATCCTTCTACAATTGGCTTCCTTCCATCATTTCGAAAACAAATTTCAGTATAGCATCGCCCCTACTTAAAGGACCAACCATTTCTGACTTTTGTAACACTTTCTTAAAGCACATTTACCTGCCGAACTCTATACTTTAACACCAGACACTGGTCAGTCAGGACTATATAGATGCATACGTTAACCATTATTTAACTAGCTGTCGGTTCAGCAACCGGCCAATCAGATCTAACCACTGCTGGGATTCAAAACTTTGACCCTCACCCTACTCCCAAGGCAGATGCCACTATACCAAAAGTGACAGTATGTATGCATTGGCAAAGTGGGCAGGGAGGGGGCGGGTTAGAGAACCAGACCTTTTCATTCTAACATGTGGGAGCAATTGAAATTGCAAGTGAAAATCTATCAGACACTTTTCACCCATGTACAGCTATTTCATTGTTTATCCAAGGTCGGAATAGAAAAACTTGCTACAGTAAAGTTATCTGCTTTCATATTAAAAAAATTATATGATGAAAATTTGATTTAAATTGCTTCTTAGAAGGACGCTTGTTGGTAAACAGAGAAGTAACTTTTACATGTTTCATTAACCCTTAAGTCCCTGTCTCAAAAATACATGGTTATTTCATTGTCGATATATACCAACAAAAATGCTTTAAATTTGCATTTGTGCATATAAATGTTAAATACTGCAATGTACAGCTGTTTCTCTTCCTCAGTAACCAACACGCCAGTTTGAGCCCCCAGAAAGAAATACCTGGCAGTGACGGTCAATTTTTTATAGGCTTTTTTGTCATGTAAGTACTTATGTCGCTTAAAGGGGCACTCCCTACAAAGTACATCTAGCAGATTAAATTCTCGAAACAAAGATTATGTGTTCAATGAACGCAAAATGATAAATAAATACAATTTCAAAAAAGAACCTATGGCAAAAAATGCCTCATTTTGCCACAATTAATCAGGTAAGGTGACTCATCAGCTGTCATCGCTGGTCTCTATGCATCTATAACTTTTAATAATTATAATAACCAAGAAGTTGACGATCTTTGTTTACCTTGAAACTAAATTGTTTTTATAATAGCTCTATGTTTTCAAAAGTATGACATCACGGCAAAGCCGAGAATAGGTAAAACTGCAAAAATTATCAGTACCGGATGTGCGAGCTGAGAATTATTTTTATGAAAATTAAGGGAAATCGTACATGCACAACTTAAGGACTACGCACCACGTTAGAACAACAAACCACAGTACCAGTAGTACCATGAGTACTGTACAGGGATACAATTGTTTATGAACTGTTAACTTAAAGTCTATTAAAACCTGACATTTTACCATATACCGGTATCTGACGGTCTGATCATAAGATATAGATATGTAGGTTATATCCCTTACCCGAAAAGACAACAAGAAAATTTGTAAATTTATCATGTTTATATCATTATGCCTCAATGTTTTATCAATGTTTCACGCCCATAATAACACAAACTGAGTTAGCATTCTACTGATTCTGTAACAGCAGCATGTGACCACTGGAATTATACTGTCAGATACTGTAGCGTGGTGTCTATTTTCGTGTTTTCCTTGTGATGAACCCTAATGTCCATAACAGTTTGTCAAATACCAAATTATAATTTTCAGCTCTGCATTGTGTAACAGCATTTTCCTGAAGTTGAATTTTTCATACCAGTACTGGTTGAAGTCCTACATCCGGACACTGTTTAAACATATTTTACGATAACTCTGGTAATTTTTGTATCTAGCAAACTTTTAACAGAAGTAAGTTAGGTCTTCTCCCAAAAGAAAACTTCTAGGAAAAGATCATTTATATATTTTTGCGGCCAGGTAGTGAGGTCACCAAATTGCTTAATTATATTGCCCAACTGTACCATGTATCCGGACAGCATTTTTAAAAAGATTTTATTTTTTGTGATGTTAGCTTTTGAATTGTGTAAAATGTTTCAATCATTTGACCCATAAATGAAATTTCATGAAAAAAGTTAAACTTGTGATTTTTATTTGCCAGGCCTCACAGAAATATTGAGCATGCACAGTATGTCATTTTCAATTTCCTCTCGACAATGTTAACATGCTTTCAGTGACTAACAAAATAGTGAGATTTCTTGATCAAATTATTAATACTTACATTATACTGTCATTTTTGCACTTTGATGATTGAAATCAAGTGTCTGTTTGATCAACAATATATATGACTGTAAATATTAATTAGGAAATAATCTATGACTTTGAGTGCTTTATCGGAATTGAAGCATTCCACCGCGAGGCGATGTGCCTGGCGGAATAATTCACTAGGACAAAGCCATAAATCATTTTGATTCTTATTATCTTATAAGCCGAAATGTTTTAAAATGATCGTAACTACTACGGACCTTTTTTCAGTTCGGCAGTAATGTGTAAAATTGCATACATAGTGGCTGTTGGAATTCACTCATCTATACAGGCAACCATTCAAGATAACACACTATATTATACAAACTTATTTTAGTTTTAATCATCTAATACATGAAATATAAAAAATAACTGACTGTGACATTATGCAGAAGATGTAAGATTCAGAACCGAACAAAGGAGACAATCAATTAAATGCATACTGTAATTTAAACTTTTGAACGTTTTAATGTGGAGTAATGACGTCAGTGTGATGACATAAACGTTTTCATTCTTTGTTTTGTCTCCCGGAATCAAAACAATGCACGACTGACTGTGAATGCTGAATTTCTTGACTTTTTGAAAGGAAAGCAATGGGACGGTACTCTAAGGGCTACTTGACGTAATCAAAAATGATATTTAGGCTCTTAAACAAAACTTTTTCATGTGACTGATGTACTTATACAATATTATTCCTCTTTCTATATATTTGATTTAATTTAGTGCACAGGAGTAAAGTAGAAAAGTCGGAAGGAGCTACTTTCATGTCTGAAACTCTGCCTACATAAAGCACTCGAATTGACTTATAGAAATAAACCATACAGTAGGCATATTAGAACAATAAATCACGCATTTTCGCAAGTGTCCGGTTTGATTGTCGTCCTTGTCTGGTGGTCTCCAACCAGTATAGTAGAAATTATTATTTTCAATGCTTTCCAAATATTTTGTAAACATAACATGAGCTTAATATCAGTAATAAATGCAAGACACCTACATTTCTGGCTGTAGTGACCATTTTTTGTGTACTCTATGTCTAGAGTGGTGGAACCTTTGCTGGCGGTATCCTTATGCTTGTGAAAAAAAATGCTATTTACAGAAAAACAGATGAAGAAATAATTTTCAAGGTATATTCAGCATTGATAGTCGATGAAATGCTTTTACAGCAAACGTAGTGATAGCCGCGCATGCAGCTCTGTGACCCCACAGCAGCAGATACATTTGTTCTGGATCCATTTCGCTAGAAAAATTCTTTAATAATAAACTTCAAAATCAACCAGTTAAAGTTAGCATTTTTGATAAAACTTGTTCTTTTTTGTATAAAAATATATTTTCTATGGAAACTGTCATTTCTTTTTAGTTAATATTTAGGCTCTAAAAACTGTTTCCCACCTGTTGATTGTCAAATATCACATACCACCAACATTGGTTCCCTTCATGGTTAAAGTTTTGACGTGTGTCATGTCAATAGCTCCCAGAATGACATAGTCACCTGACGACGCACATCAACATCTTGTTTCAATTTAGCAGGGATAACATTGTGTTTTCGCTGAGGCAAATCAAAATGGTTAGGATTTCCTGCTTTCTCAACAGCCGATATACAGTTAAACTTCATTCGCTGGAACTCGAAGGGTCTGGCGATTTCGGTTTGAGGGATCGGTAGTTCGAGCAATCGAGGTTTGTCAGCATGGTCAGTCACGGGGGTCGTCATACATCTTTTATCGAGACCACATCGGGAGTTATTGCACATACAATGGTACACACATGTAAATGTGCATGTATATTATAAACTTGTAGCTTACCCTTGATTAAAGACAAATTAAAAAGTGTTGTAATGTTAAAGTATGAAACGTTTGTCATTCATTAAATAATTTATTCAATTTTCTGAAAAAAAACAAAAAAACTTAAAATTAAAGCCAATCTGCTACTTATATATATATTGCTATATAAACATCGTGAGCGACTTTCAGTCTGTTTGTACATCATAACCTTTAATTGCAAATTTAAGTGTGAATAACACACGCCAGCGCTTGTGTCTGACAGCTGATTATCAATGCATTGTTTGCTCGATAATTGAGATTATCACCTTTTATTGTTCGAGCCAAAGGATGTACTTTACAATGAAATAGATCTGAAGGGACCGCGGTACAGGTTCTAGAGATCGTTGTTCGAGGTTTTGGTGGTGGAACAATATGATTTATATTGAGCTTTAGCCGGGACCGCCGGTCGGGTCCATTCGGTAGTGTTCGAGCGAATGAAGTTTAACTGTACATTCAAAATACTTTGAGCATAGGTTCCCCCACTCTAAGCACCCCTTGTATGGTCCTGCTAAACCGATACTTACTCAAAAATTATCTCCACAAACGCACAGGTAGTCGAACCATAGCCACACACCTTATTACCTATATAGGTGGGTGGGGTATGGTTCGACCTCCTGTGCACAAACGGAGTCCATATGGATAAGATTTGCAAAATAGTCACCGTTCGTATTCTGTCCCATCTATTTCTAAATTAAACAAAAAAACATGCAAATTTCACCAGCTTTTCCTTGCTTACCAGTAAATACTTTTGTTAAGATATTTGTCTAACACAACCTTCTTGTCGTTGTTGTTCATGTCGAGATCCGGCAAAATACCGCAACGAATTAATCACTGACTTTGTTGTTATAATCTACAACCCATCTTGCGAAATAATGTACTGGACTGCAGTTAACATAGCCTCAATATTTCGACTGCAAGACCGACCGATTTTACAAACTGATATTACATAGACGTCTGGCGAAGGGCGGCCGTCGTAAATATCAAAAAGCCCTGGCGCACAAATTGTTGGGCTACAGTTAACAAAAACTTGAACGGGACATAGTGTCACATATATCAAAATTAAAATATCCGGGGCCGGGATACTGATAAATTAATCATAAAATTTGTCCGGTAGTTTAAACATTGCCTCTAAATTGTTTCTCTGCAATAATTGATCAGGAACGGTCTACGCAACGTATGAATTCCTGCTCTACTGTAGATTATTATTTTATTATTTATATTTATTGTTATTATAAAGCAGGTCAGCAATAACATCGGCACTTAAAGTACATTTCAATGTTATTCTGACAAAGATATGGTTCATTGATTAGTGAAACGACAACAGCCGTGAAAAAAAACGGGCTGGGAATCTTCTGATTGGCTGCTGGTTTGGACACGCCTCTTTACCGGGGTACTGCTTCCATATTTGGAGTGACCCGTTTTTTTAATCTTTTTTTACCGGCTGTTCTTTCCATATTTGGAAATGAGCCGTGAAACCGCGGTAAACGCGTGAAATTGCCCGCGTTTACCGGGCGTTTACCACGCGGTAACAACCATGAGGTAAACGGAACAAAAACGTGAGCGCCACTGTAATGCATAACACGCAGTACTTTGCGCTGTTACGTTATAGTGCGACGAAAAATCGATACCACACAAATGCTTCCTCCAGAAATGCTGAAATCATGTGAACAAACTTCGGGAAAACTTACCTTGCATTTTGGGAAGTTGCTCTGCCATAGTTGGGAAAGAATACTATATTTTTGGATTGGGAAGTGGCCGAATATCGGCGTATCTGTTCTGTATAGAACTATTTTCCTAACCGGTTTTGATAACAACTAGTCAGACCGGAAACACTAAAAGACAACTAGTCAGACCGTATCATTTAAAGTATTTTATCCGATATTGATTTTGTGATCATAAACTAACAGAACATTGTAATTAGGGTTGGACACCAGTGCCCGGTATCGGTACGGAACCGAATATTTACTTCAAAAAGTACCAGTTAATACCGTTCCAAGAAAGAATCGGTTCCATTTTCGGTCTTTCTATTAAAAAGCATCATGTAAACGTATAATTCCAGCCGAAGTTCGATCAAAATCGGCAATCTACTGCCTCATTTTCGGCATTTAAATTCGGTAAATATTGATGTTTAAATCGCATTTCGTATAATCTCCCCTGTCCCCTGAGCATGTAGAGTTAGTCGCCTGACCTTGGATTTAGTTCTGCATTCAAATAATCAGTTACAAACGCATATTCGCCTTCTTTTTTGCGATTTTAATTAAAATCATAACAAGTAAATAATTACTTTATTTTACTTTGTTCGTTGTTGTCCAAATACAAATAACCAAATTATTTAAAGAAATAATCTGAAACTAAGCAGTACCTAATGTGAACAAATCACCGGTTTTCGCGATCCTACATAATGGTCGGAAATAGTGTACGAAATTCCAAAGTGTGGGCTTATTTTGCCAAGAAAATAGACGGTTCAAAGTTCAAATGTTTGAAAATAAAATATTCCACAGTCATTCATAAATTGTTAAAGTCGATACTTTCGAAGTTGTTGCTGATCAGACAAAATGGGTATCGTTTCAGTGGTATCAGTATCGGAATTGGACCGGTTCGTTCTTAAAGATATCCAACCCTAATTGTAATACGCTACGGAACGACTAGGTACTCTAGAATTTTTAATTACAAAACTGGGAATTCAACGTAAAAAACAAAGATATTTTCGTAACTTGCCAATGCCCCTATATAGATCATCAAAAGTGTGCGGCCTGACTAGTTCATTTAGTGTATTTAAAGATATGCCGCACTGTAGTGCCTGAAACACTAGTCTAAAATGCGCCTTTACGCGTTTAAGTATAAAACTGAAACGTATAAGCAAATCAACTTTACAGAGGCACTTGTAGATGTTATTTTGAAATATAACAACACATTTTTATGCTTTAAACATGTTGTAATTGTTGTATTTTATGTAGATTTTAAGCGTGGTTAGAAAATGGTACGAAAATGCATTTTGCCTAAGTAGATTCGTACCTGGGTACGAATAACTAAGAAATCACATAGACCATACATCATGGCATCTGTGGCCGAGTGGTTAAGGTCACTGACTGATGATCACTTGTCCCTCACCGCTGTAGGTTCGTGCCCTACTTTGGTCGAGTTCTTTTACGTCTGGAAACTATCTAGGTTCTACCCAGGAGCCCGCTCGTGACTGAAATAATGATCGAATTGGCACTTAGGGTCTTCCTTCACCATGAAAGCTGGAAGTTGCCATCATGACCTTAGCTGTTGATTATGACGTTAAATCCAAATCAGTCGATTGGCACTTTCCAATGATGTATTTAATTGTGACAGTGTAAGCAGCAACCATATCAGACGGACAGTTTACAAATAGCTCATTTTCTATAGATTATAAGTGTAATACATTCAGTTTACTCGAAATTCAAGGGAGATAACTATCGAGTTCACTTGATACACATTAGATATTTGCGTTGTACAGTCTCAAAACTGTAAACCCATGTATTCTTCACAATTGAAGCCCTGACTTTTAACTGATCAATTTATTATTTCAGTCACTATAACTATCCTATCATAATTTATTTATCAGACAGGGGTGTAACTTGTTTCAGTTATCTTTGAAAATAACTTCAGTAAGTGATATTTGAAACATTTTCCCTGAAAGAATTAACTCCCTTGCAAGTTGAGGTGACCAAAATAATGGGAATTTCTGAAAATAACTTATACAGGTTACATTTCAA
The DNA here is from genome assembly GCA_022818135.1 of Saxidomus purpurata. Classification (NCBI taxonomy): domain Eukaryota; kingdom Metazoa; phylum Mollusca; class Bivalvia; order Venerida; family Veneridae; genus Saxidomus; species Saxidomus purpurata. The sequence goes on from JAFMSR010002518.1 coordinate 9,746, forward strand.
CATTTCCGTTTTTCTGAATTTCTTCATTACTAGCAGTTTACCTCTGCAAATACCTTTAGATAAGAGAGAGAAATAATATAGCTGACAGTAATGAATTTTCAATCAGACATAATGAATTTATTGCCAAAATTGTAGTAAAGAATACCTGAAGAATGTCCTACTTGAAAGCCCTTGTGCGAGAAGGTTTTGTTGTGGTGTAACAGATTTTATTTGATTATCTTAATATTTCAATGATCAAAGAAATAGAAACAAATTGTATAACTGTCCAGAAAATTCATATTCTTGTGGAAAAATTATGTTAAATCTTTGTACTATTTGAACCAAAAATCTTGAATAAGTTTTTATGACTGAAAAATAACTTACAGAAGTTATTTTAGTGAGTGATGAGTAAAAGATAAATATAACTTGTAGAAGTTATTCAAAATAACTTAAACAAGTTACACCCCTGACTGTTTATAATTGCTCTATGTTTAACAATTTACCTTTGCTCTACATGTACCAACTCATGACCCTGCATCAAAACTGACTGTGAACAGGGACTAAATTTATTTTACATACCTGATTTCTATAGGAAATATTTTAAAACTTTCTAGTCTAAAATTAACAAGGCCTAGAGTTTAGATATATAAACATGTATAGCACTGCCTAGTTGATTTCTTATCAAGACCCCTGTTTCAAAATTGACGATGATTTTACATCAGCTTAATATACTGGGAGGGGAACATGTTCATGGCCTTGTGGACCTTTACCAAGATTGTGAAGATGACGAAACCCAGATCCAAATTGACCCTGCATTATTGGGGTCCCTTTACTTTACATAGGTTTTTATATTAATTCTTTAATGATTGTCTTCAGTGGACAGTAGTGATAGCCAGTCAAACAGTATAAGATATTGAATCAAACTTACAAAAAGACCTAAATGGTATTGAAAAATGGTGTTCCTTGAATAATATGGCTTTAAATCCAAATAAAACAACATCTATGCTTCTTTGTTGTAAACAAAAAAAAATAGAAGTACTAGACCCTTGTCACTGTATGTAAATAACATTTGTCTTAAAACGGTAACTGACCAAAAGGTTTGGGTTTACACATAGATCAATCATTAGAATGGAAAACACACGTACACGCAGTGTATAGTAAAGTTAGCGCTAAAATTAGTTTATTTAAACGAACATCTAAATATCTTACATTGGACATGAAGAAGTTGTTTTACAACGCATATATTATGCCAATTTTTGACTACTGTTGCACTTTACGGTAAACTTGCAACCATTCAAGCAAATATAAACTTACTAAACTCCAGAAAAGAGCCACACGACTAATACTGTGCGTACCATACAAAACACCTTCATATCATATGTTTAAACAATTATCTTGATTGCCAATCCGGGTGAGATTTACATATCACATTGCTATTCAAGTTTACAAGTCCATTAATAGGCTAGTTCCTGAATATTACTGCAAACTTATAACGGTTTCTGAAAACAAAAGATATCCTTTGCGATCACATGATCAAAAACAGTTAACCTGTAGGAAACCACAAACTCAATATCTTATGAAAACATTCGGTTACTTAGGAATGGCTGTATGGAATGCATTACCGCTGCAAAAAAAAAGAGCAAAAAACACTAAAGCAATTCAAACTTGCCCTACATAACTTACTTTTGTCAAATTTATTCGATGATATCATATCGTTGACAGTGCATGAGTCACTACTATAAATGAATAAAAAATATATATATTATACTACTCAGTAAATGATTGTATAATATAATAAGTTCTGCTCAATATTTTAGTGTGTATGCGTGTGTATGTGTGCGTGTGTGTGTTGGTGCGTGCGTGCGTGTGTTGTGTCAGTTTTTTCTTAGTTGATGTATGATTATAGTTTTCTCAATTGTATGTTATCATTGTTAATAGAAGGCCTCATGGTAGATAAGAAATATGTTGCTTTATGTACATATGCTTAATGAGCTAGCTTCTTTAAATAAAGAGATTATAATAGGGCCATATCTTTGCTTTTAAAAACAAAAACATGCACAATGATTTCATGCAAATCTATGAGATTAGTTCACAACAATATTATTTGTTCAAAGGGATAACAAGAACTGAATAGCCGAGAGTGCAGATCATGATCAATTAAGCAAGGTGATCAGTCGCAAATGCAGGATCAATTGTTGCTCAGCAGTGCAAGGGTTAATTTACAATTTTGCTAAAGAATGAAAATATCACTAACATGTGTAGCTCCACTGGACAAAGTCCTACCAGCAGAGGTCATGTCATGATGGTGGTTTGTCCGTTGTCTGTCTGTCTGTAAACTTTACCTCAATATTCTACAGGTCACACTGATCAATCCATATATAATTACTGTCTAAAGTTTTTCACATCCCATTTTCTAAAATCAGTCAACCAGTCTACTGTCAAAGACATAATCAGGTTTAGAAAAATACTTTCTCAGCAAGTATAAATAATTGTAAATTTCATTTTTAATGTAACATTTAGATGTCATGAATACAATTTAACAACACTAGGTCTGATAAGACCCTGCATAATTACTGGTATGTGTCTATATTTTTTTTTTCAGTCTAAAATGAAAAAAAAAGTTGGTCAGGTATACCTTTTTATCAGGCTGTAGCAAATTTGTTAGTTTATATCACTCAAAACTGTAGGTTAGTGTTTCGTTTGAATGCATTTACTGCAATAAATGAATACCATTAACATGATTAAGTTATTGTCTATCAAGTGTATTTACCTACATGACCTTTGAAAATTTCAGTTTTAAAAGCCATGCATGGTATAGATCTATAAAGACTATCGGGCTTCATGTTAAAATTTTAAAAGTATTAGTTTAATTATGAATACTTATCTTAATTCTTAGGCAAATTTATTTGAAGTTCAGTTACCAACTTTTATAAATTTATTGTAAATGTTGTAACAGTAGCTGAGACAAAAGCTAGTCCATCACTGATGTGTTAGGAACCATGTGGTCACATTACATAATATTATGCAATATTATGCAATGTTTTCATAAGCTACATTTTTCAACAGGACAGTATTGCCCTTGACAATATACTAAGGTCATAAAACACTACACTGATTGGCTTGGGTCACTAGGTTTGTATATATGCACATCATAATTATGAGATATTATTATTGAATGGTTTCTGATATACTGATCTTTTATATCCAAGATTGTATTACTGTCAACAAAGTTATATCAATGACTTAGATACTGACACATACAAAATCATTAAATGTTATATATGATGTTCAATTTGGCTTTAGAACAAATTAAGAAAAAGGAACTTTAATCCTTACTGTATGACTGATTCAATATTTCCATTTCTCTGTAAGAAACGAGTTAAAAACTTAACCATTAAGACAATTAGGGATTACATTATTCTTGAAAAGTTCACTTGTCGTAAGGGGTGTAACTGTTTATATTAGTAGTTATCAAAATCATTATCTAATTTAGTTAATTATCATGACTGAAATAGCCTATAATATAGACAGTGTAGAGAGAAAATATCAAAACTTCCTTGATTTAGGTAGACTGGGATACAGGTTTATTTGTTAATTACTCATTAGTCTACTCAAAGCTTTGTTGAATGTGTTCCATGAAAGTGATTATAAAATATGTATGAAATAATTAATATTTTTTTCATTTTTGTTTTCAGACCATAGATATGTGTCACAAGCTTGGCATTCCTGAGTCAGAGACGGCAATGTACAACAAAAAGGAATAAGCTGCTGTCTTCTATGAGAAAGCAAACACCCCCTCTAAATAAGGTCACTTTTGATAATCAAATTTCAAACAAATTGAAGAATTCTTACTGTTTTTTTAAATTTGATTGCCATTTCAATTGTGAAACAACTACATACTTCAGAAGGGTTTGTCGTGGCAGAAGTTATTTCAGTGAGTGATGAGTGAAAGATAAATATAACTTGTAGAAGTTATTTTCAAAATAACAAAACAAGTTACAACCCTGACTGGTTATGGTGATTTTCAGACAGGTGCTTCCCAACCTATATTTATATAAAAGGAAATTGACATTTCAATGAAGCATCAGTACTGCATCTAGTGTTCTTGCAATCTGTATCATCTACTCATGATGACTGTTCCCGTGTGTTCTGACCAGCACTCACACCTTTTCATCACTGTGTCGTTAGGTTTTATTTTTCTCGACACGGACTTACATTTGTATGAAGTAAAATTAGCTGCACGATGTGTAAATACAATCTACAAGCTTTGAAGCTCACTTGAACAGACAATCACCCGTAAGGCAGAAAAAGTATTTACTCTATTTTATGATACAGAATTTCATTCAGGGAAAATAGTACCTTTAAGTTTGTGTCATTCAGGTAGTACATTGTTTTTTGTCTTGAAGATAGTGCTTTTTTAATCTAGGATTTATAAATGAGATGTATAGTTAAATAAGAACCAAACTTCGAATTAAAATATGACTAGCCAGGTAATATCTTTTAAAAAATGCAGGATTACTCTCTTTATTATTTTTACTGATATTTGCATTATTTAACAGTTTCTCCATCAAAATGGATACAAGTAGATTGCATAGTCCAAAAAAGAATAATACCTGGATTATTCTAGTATCCGTTAACTATGGGTATATGGATTTTTTCTTGAACTGGTACATTTCGTTCAAAAAACTGAATATAACCTATCCTGTAATAGTCATGACCGAAGACGATGATTCCTATAGAACCTTAATAAAATATCAGTCTGAGAGATTAAAGATCGATCGAAGTGAGGGCATTTCATTACCAAATGTTTCAAATTTCTCTACCCCTTACTTTAAACGGATTGTTGCACGGAAGCCTACGCATTTTCTAAAATATCTAACAAAAGGTCACAACGTCTTGTTTACGGATATTGATCAAGTGTGGTTGAAAAATCCGTTTCCTTGGTTAGTCGGGAATTTTGATATGTGTTTAGCAAAGGCAAGTGCTACAAATTACAACACAGGTTTTATAGGCATGATAAGCAACAACGAAACAATACATCTGATAAAAAAATTTGAATTGGAATTAAGAAATAAAGGTCCAATAGAACAGACAGTTTTTAATAGATTAAGAAAACCAAACAGTCTTAGGATTTTAGATTTAGACAGGCGAAACTTCCCCACCGGCTGTATGCTTTTTGGCAGAGGGATCAAGAAGATTGTGATACCAAAAGATGTCGTCATTGTACACAACTGCTGCATAATAGGACATGACCAAAAGTTGCTAAGATTCAAAATAAATGATATATGGTATGTTAAAACAGGTATTGAAAATATACTGTGATTAAACTAGTATTTCGAGGCTCTAAACATAGTTAATACAGCCATTTCGCAATTTCAGTTTCGTGATTTCACGAAATCACAACTTCACGATTTTACGATTTCAACACCTCGATTTCTCGAATTTACGATTTCACGATTGCACATCATGTGTTCAAATGATTTCCCTATTTGTCACGTAAGAAATGCAGACAAAAATGATTCTTCCATTAAATAGATTTATGTACAAAACAACATATAACTGTAGAATCATACAGAGTAGGAATTGAGTTACAATCTGTAAATTAATGAAAAAAGGTAAAATGTTGTTCAGTATTTGTGTTCAAGCTTTTCTGAACTAACTACATTGGAATTGTGTATGGCTATAATGTACGCTATTTAATGGTAGTATGTTTATCTTCTGCATCCATTAGTTCAACGTTTTCAATTTGATTTCATGATGAATAAATGATCCAGGATGTACACTTGTTGGGCACCATGGCTAATCCTTTTCATTACACGCGATTGACAGCAAATTCTGCAGCTGTTGTGTTACGTTAACTCTGTAACTCGCTTTATCATCAAAATGACAACCCCCTGTAAATTTGTGTGGCCATTACACCAATAACCAGTTCCGCCCCATTTCCTTCGCCTAATTATGTGCAACATAATCATTTTCGCAATGCGTTTCTTACAATTTGGCAGTATTTGAATCTCCAAGAATCACTCTCAGACTGACGTTTTTTTACACTAGAAGGTTTTTTGTATTTCCTGAGATGTCTGATTTCGTTGATTTTTGTGCCAGATCTTCCACGATCTGTTCCGTCAAAGGTGACCCTGAATCGGTGAATGAAATCTCATATGTAAGCAAAAATATCGCAGTGTTTTACTTGTTGCGTTTGAAACTGATATTTTGGGTTTTATTCAAATTCCTCGGAGATTTTTCTCAGCCTCCTGCGATCGACGCCCCTCCAATACCTCTGCCTCGTACTATCCGTATAGGCATTTGGCCTGAATAAGGCCCTCTTTTAAGCAGTTGTGACACATAATTTCACGTAGACAGTCTTACCGCTCTTGCAGTTAAAACAAAATTTTGTTTTCAAGACTGTTGAGTGTGAATTTGACCTTTGATCAGTGTTTTTGCCAGGACAGCGAAAGGTATTGATGATCCATTTTTCCACAAATTTGAGATACCATTATGTTGTTGTCTGCAAACACTCGCACTGATAATTGACCAATTTGAATAACTAGAGGTAAATGAAAGTATGGCACAATCTAGCACTTTTAAGTATCTTGTTACATTTTCAATATTTGTGATTTTTATTTGGACTCCCGAAATTCACCCTATTACATTACCAAATATAAACATGTGTGCCAAACTTGTTTTAAGACTCGGAAAGTATGACAGTTCAAAACAAGCTCTGCTCCAACTACATTGGCTTCCTATAAAAGCTAGAATAAAATTTAAGATTTTAACCATCATGTTTAACTGTTCAATTAGCCGAGCTCCATCTTTCCTTACTGAATTATTATCAGAACGAGTTCTAAGACGAAGGTTAAGGTCTTCAGACTCCGTTACAGTTTGTTACGATGTACCATATAATAAGCGTATAACATTTGCTGATAGAAGCTTTCAAACTGTAGGACCAAAACTATGGAACAAATTACCAGTCGACGTAAAAAATCTGATTCAATAAACATATTTAAGAAGGAACTCAAAACACTGTTTTTCAGAAATTTTGAATCATGGTTTTAATTTCATTTGTATTTCTGTGTTGACGGACTAAATAAGGAAAGATGTTGAGTCTGTAGTTGCGATTGATTGATATATGTTTATTATGTATTGTTGTTTTTTGTCACGTTTTACATGTATGATTTGCTTATTTATTCTTATATTTCATCATAGTAATTTTAACTTTATGTACAACGCCATTGGATATACTTTGTGTAAAATTAGGCGTTTAATTAAATAAACTAGCTTTAGTTTCAGTTTCAGCAAAAGGGTAACCCCATTTATTATCCCCGTCCACTTCTTTAATTGGGGTCAGAGAGTCCCCCCTCCTCCTTACCAACCTATCAATATGTTCATTACACTTAATATTAAGTTCTTTGGTTTCATAATCATAATACATGTATTTCATTGAACAAAAACATTATTTTTACATTTCGTCGATAGATATTTACTAAACATTCTACATTTAATTTTATAGATGTGTTATTTTGCAGAAAGTAAGATATTTGATACTACAGGGTTATTAGAAGTGAACATGAAGGCTGTAATTCTATCTATCGCTCCATTTACATTTTTTGCAACAAAGATATTTGTCATTTGGTTCCAGAAATGGTGTGTATGGTAACATTCCCAGAATAGATGATCCATTGTTTCTATTGCCTCATTGCAAAAGTTGCACATGCTGGATTCAATTATTTTACATTTGAATAGGTACGCACTTGTAGCGATGTTTCTGTGAATAAAATTATATTGAAAGTTTTGTAGTTTAGTATCTTTTGTCAATCTAAGTTTATATTTATTTGTTCCCAATTAAAATTAGTATGAAAATCAAGATTATCTTCCCATTTTTTTAATATTTCTCTTTATGACACGGAGTTAGTTTAGGCTGAATGTCGGAAACAGTTTTAGTTATGTTTTTTCGGTTTGTTTTGTTAACTTTATGATTAAGTGAATATCGGTCTGCATTTACTGAAGCATAATTTTTACAAATGGTTGTTTTGATACAAGATTTTATTTTTTGGTAATAAGAAAATTCTTTTGTTTTAAGATTATGTTGTGCTTTATGTGTTGAGATTTTACCTTTTGGTAATAAGAATATTCTTTTGTTTTAAGATTATGCTGTGCTTCCAATGCTGTGAACATTATCGTATATAACACAAAGTGAAATAATACCTTTATTAATCCATGTCATGTTACATTGAATTTCTTGTTTATATTTTAGATCGCTGTTGATCTAAATAACAGTGTTTGAGAACAATGTGCTTTCTTTTCTGTAGTTTATCCTGCACCATCTTTAAGAAATGTACTATTAATGTGAATCTTTTCTATTTCTTTTTCATTTAGTTGTGATATGCGTATTGTTATACCTCTTAATGTATCTAACTGTTTCATGTATATGTTTTTCCATTCTCCTTGATAAGTTGTGTCTTATCAATCTATGAACCCATGCTGCTTTTAATGAATTTATGTATATTTAAATGTCAACCATTTTAACCCCCTTTTTATATACTTCTTTTTACTTCATCTTTTTTGCATCCCCATATGAATTCAAAGGTTTCTTGTTTAAGTTTTTTCATAGTTTCTGGTGACGGGTTTGGGAGGATCGAGAACAAGTATGTAAGTTTCGGTAGAATTAAAGATTTCAAAACACTGATGTTACTTATTGTTGATAGTTTCCTCGTTTTCCATCTATTTAAACTGCATTAGCATTTCTTTTATTTTGTTTTCATAGTTTAATTCTTTCATTCAGGTTGGGTTTGCATATAATATAACTCCAAGAGATTTCGCTTCTGTGCTATTCCATTTAATGTCCTTTTTCCGTGCGTTTATTCAATCGTGTTCGTTTCGTAATTTTACTATTTTTAAAACAATTGAATAATTTGATTATAAACCCGAAATTTCTCCAAATATTCTAATGCGTTTTCAAACCTTCAGAACCATCTAATTATACTGTAGTATCATCTGCAAACATTGCATTTTTGATTTCTTTACCATTAATTGTTATTCCTTTTATATTTTCAGTATTTCTCAGAGCAAAGGATAATAACTCTATGCTTATTATTAAGATGTAAGAACTTAAAGGGCATCCTTGTCTGACACCTCTTTCTATTTTAAAGAAGTTTGTGTTGAAACCATTTTTAGTAACGGAACATCTAGGGGACTTATAGAATAGTTTTACCCATTTCCTAAGATATTTTCCGAAATTAAAAAAATGAAGCAATTTATGTATGAATTCATGATTTAAGCTTTCAAAATCATTTTCAAAGTATGTGAAGAGAAACATACCCGGTATATTATGATTATATGAAATTTCAATTATGTCTCCGAGGAGTCTTATATTTTCACCTATGTATCTATTATTTACGAAACAAGTTTGACTTTTGTGAATTATATTATTGAAAATGTTCTTGATTCTCAATGTTTTTAACTTTGTTGCTATTTTGTTATCAACATAGAGTAAACTTATTGGTCTCATATTACCTTAATTTGTGAAGTCTATATTTGGTTTTGGTAGTAATGTTATTAAGCTTTTATTATGTAGTTCTGAAAGATGTCCTGCTTGAAATGAGAAGTTTAAAGCTTTTAGAACATCAAGTTTAATATCGTTCCAAAATAATTTATAGAACTCTACATTTATTCCATTGGTTCCTTGGTTTTTCCATTTTCCATGTCTTTTACCGATGATGAGTTCTTCTATAGTTACTAATCATTCACAAAATTGTTTGTCTTGATTATCTAGTTTCAGAATATTGTTAGTTTCTAGATGTTTTTCCAAAGTTTTTTCTGGTATCTTTTTGAATAAAATTCCTTATAACATTCAAATGTTTCGTGCATAATTTCTTTTCGATTTGTAATTTGCTTTCCATTTCCATTTATTATTTTTATAGTTTTGCTCTCAGCGTTTAAGTAATTTTATGTTTTTATCTTCATTTACCAAATTTTTATATTTTAATCTTGTAATACACCCGTCTGCCTTTTCCTGGTATAATTCATTGATACGTACGGCATTTACTTCCTCTTCTTCCAAAGCTAGGTTGTTGTTGTCTTGTTGTTTCTCTATTAAGTTAGTTTTGTTTGTATATAGTTTATCAATTTGTTCAAATTGTTGTCTTTTAATTTTTACTGAGAATTTTGTATTTTCATTTCTTACTGTTCCTTTAATAAGTTCCAAACGTATTTGCGGATTTGAGTTTTTATTATGATGTTGAATTTCATTGATAGATTTCCTTATTTTTTCTTGATAATCCGTCATCTTGTATGCGGCATCTTCCAGAGTAACATTGGTTATTTTGTTGTCAACATCAGTTACTGTAACACATTTGTTTTGCACATTTAGCCCACCAAGCATGACATGCGTTTTTGTTTCTTCATTTGCTACCGTGATAACACACGCTATAAATTGTGTCTACTTTAAAGGGGATTCATTTTGACAAGTGATTGTAAATGTGTTCGTTTTTTAATAAACACACGCCGGACTGTACGGCTTCCCTATGATGACGTGTATAAACAAGTCATTTCTAAAAACAAATGCGTGCTTGTGCGTTTCCAAGAATTGTACACTTATGAGCAAGACGCGAAACGTAAAGGAGTGCACATCGTTTTTGATGTCATTCTAAAAAGACAAGGTTCTTAAAATAAATTTTAAGGTAAAAAAAGTCCATTACGTCAATCTATAAATGAAATCCAAAGTAGCCGCCGCGCACCTGCTGCACAGTCATTAAAAATGTCCGTGACGCACCTGGTGTGACGTCATATCAAATGGCCGCCGCATACCTGCCGCCAAAAAACGCTTAGACTACTTGAAATCCTAAATACGTAATACAGAAGACTGGTGTGGACATTTCAAATACGATTTTATGATTGCAGTTTCATAATTTGACGATTTCAACTTGAAAATTCATGATTTTACGATTTTACGAATTCACGATATCAACTGCACAATTTGGCGAAATGTTAATACCGCTCTCACGTAGACTTTAGCTATATGTGTCACTAATATCTTTGATATTGTATATATTTGAATGTATACAAACATTTTGATCTATGTACATGTATGTATTATAGTGTACCCATATTTGCTTGAATACATGATGCATTAAACACTAGAAAAACGTAAACGTTCACTGTTTTAATGAAAAAAACGCCCCTCTCGTATGGAAACATTAAATATGTATGCTGTTATTATTGTAAAATGTGTGAATAAACAGGTCTGGTTTCATTACCTGAAGGAGCAGTAATAGCTAAAACGAGCTAAAATAGGTTGTTGGAGATATATTACAGTAGAAACGTACAATGTATCCCATTATTCATTCTTAGACTTAGAATTATCGAGCGCGGACAGAGAGACTGTCATTTCCCTTTCACTTGTACTTGGCAGTGTGGACGGTTTCATCAATATCCAACATCCGCATTTTTTAGAAAGTTTGGGGTTAAACTCGTGAATTCTCTTGAACTCGGTGGGAGGGGGCAATCTCCACTGAATTGAGCTTTGCCCTTTTTTCAAGGGACATACTCGTATGCATATGTGTATTTGCCCTCTAGAGTTTTGTTTTTTGGAGGACTATTGCCTCGCTGTTCTAAACAATGACAATGCTCTGATGGTTTGGTTCCCAGCGTCGGTACTTCCGTATTGGTGCGAGAACGGTAAGCGGACGGAAAGCGTTTTAGTTAGGTTTTAAAAACGATGTTCGGCGATTTTGAGTATATGAAAGCGATGGGTAGTTAGATTTCATAGTAAAAACTCCTGTCGAGTGCATGGTATCCTTAAACCCTCCTTGATAATACCATGAAGTATCGGGTTCATTAACCCAGGATTGACGAAGATAGGAACGTTTAAACGTGCACGTATGAGAAAAATGGCTATCTGGGACGACGGGACATATTTTGAACGGCTTACTGTGAACATGGAGCAACGCTGCTCGAGGAAGCTTGGAACGCGGAGTGATGAATACATTGTGTGCTGTTTCGACTAAATATTGTTTTTTTTAACATAATTATGTTGTACGTTTAAGAGTTGTATCCATTTAGCTACGTGGTGTTTGGTGTATTTTTAAAATGGCGTTATACATGTTCTTTCTATAAAATTGTTGTAGTAATTCGACGCATAATGTTTGTGTAAGACACACAGCAAGCGATATCTTACATGCTATTTTAAAATGGATCACTTACTAAAATGATATATCGTTTGTCGATACGAGAGATTAAAATAAAGATTTGAAAAACAATTTTACAAACTGTACAATTTACCGAGTTCGGCATATAGCGCGTTATCATCGCGGTCAAATATTTTTATTTATTGATACTTTAATCACCAGATGATTTTACTCTTATGAATTATCAAATAAAAAAGGAGTGTGTTCACGCTGGATTTTATTGTTAAAAAACTCCAAATCTCGCCAGAAAATGCATATGAACGCGACGTTTCAATGTTTTCAAACCATGACGTCATTCTTTTCATGCTGAAATACGGAAACTTTTACATTAATCGGAAATTCCGTTCATGGTAAGGTGACAAATTGTATATTCTAAAGGATAAACGTTTGAGGTAAAGGTAGAATTAATTTTAAATGTCCACGAACTTTACATTATTACGGGCTGCAACAGATGAATACTATATATAGACACAGTCTTTTTTCTATAGAGTTGTCGTTAGTAACTGTTTGTGTTCTAAAAATAGTAACAATATTTCAGTCCTACCTCCGAATTTTGACTTTAATTGATCGATTCATATTATTCGATAACAGTAAAGTTTTTTATATTACAAATCTGTCAGTAGATGTGGTGTTGTGTCAGTTTCTGTTTGTTCAACCAGAAGCTTTTGGATCGACTCGCACCTAAGTTAACTCGTACCTTAGTCATCTCGTACCCTAATTTTTCAACTCGTACGGATCCAAAAGTCAACTCGTATCCTTTGTAGTCAACTCGTACCTTCTATTTCAAAACTTCAGTTTTATCCAGGAACAAAAGGGACTGACTGATATGTATTTAAAGGTGGGGACATAAGGAATATATCACAACATTATTGAAGTCGTGGTTATAATATAACGTTTATATATTGACCAAGTTGAATTCTTTTTTTTTTTTTGGTGTAGATTTATTTGCAAGTCTAGATAGGTGTTTGTAGACTACTTTGCGCTAAAAGTAAGCGTTTCCCTTTGCGCCAAAAGTAAGCGTTTCTTTCATATGAACATTGGTGCAGGTGCTCTTTTCTCAAAATATAACTAAAAACCGAGGGAAGGTATGGCGGCAAATATCTTAATAATGTGATTATAACAATTTATTAAAGGGCGATAACACGAATGCATTAGTCAAACATCGCAAGTTAGAATTGGTCTCCTTGAATTGCTTTGGGGCAATGCATAAACATCAACCATCACCAATTTCCAAAATATCTGCATGTCAGTTTTGTTTCTTGGCCCGCTGTGATACGATTTTTGGACGGTTGTCGAAAGACAGCCGTTCCACAGGGAATGAAACATAATAAAACATAACAGAATTGAACATAAAATCGAATTGACATCTGGCTGCCCGTTGTCAGTTGCCAATTCGTGAGGTTGAACGAATTACGGCTATTTGCAAGTGAAAGTTGAATTGGCATTTGGAT
>JAFMSR010002519.1:0-23311 GCA_022818135.1 Saxidomus purpurata
CATGACAGTGACGTTTGTGAAGATTTGGTCTAGCATACACTCTGTTAAGATCGAATGCACATTTTTATGTTAAAATCGATGTGTTTTCTTAAATCTTATCGATTTGTTTATTACCATTGATGTTTATAAAAGCTAAAGCATCTTTAAAACAGACGTATGTTGCCTTTACAGTGTTATTATAAGCTGCTGTGTGAACCCTATATGCTGCTTTTTCCCAAAGTTGCATGTATTGTTGTTGGGGAATGAAGTGTTTGGTGGTGTTTAATGGGAATTTTCTGTATTTTACCCGCACATCTGCTTTTACCCGCACATCTGTATTTTACCCGCACATCTGCATTTTAACCGCACATCTGCTTTTTACCCACACATCTGTATTTTACCCGCACATAATTATGTATTATCACAATTCCGCATAACTATATATTAACCAAGACATTAGTATATAATTATTATATCGTGTATACCACAAAAAAGTAGTAAAAATATGCAAAAATGTCTTGAAATCCGCTCAAGTTTACACGTTATTTTCCAAGTAAACACGTTGTGTGGACCCAGGACGTTATCGCTATCGGCCAATGATATATTTCTTATCACAGGTTTACGATATTGATGTATATGTCACCTATGCTTACCGTATTCGACCATTGGAAGCCAGTGATCGCAGATTCAATCCCACGCTCCTCTAATAACATAATTCAACCGAGTTTCGATACATCGGCATGTTAAGGAACCAGGGGATGTCTCTGAAATGGGATGCGTTCTTTATCTTGCACTATCCCTCGTAACTTAAAATAATTAAAAGCTCTTCTGGAGGCGTTGGTCATATGTTTTATCCGGCACAACCAACGATAAAACTCTAAAATACATACATATTGGACCACTACAGATTACTTTATTATGCAGCTAAAGTGACATTTTCGTTCGCAACGTATTTACGAAATGTTATTGTTTATTTCATTACTGTATCTAAAATATGGTAGTACCATATTCAAGTGCCATCAGCAAGTTTATAGTTCTGTGTAAAAGTTGTGGGGTTATTTCTACTTTTGATCAGCATATTAGTTTGCCTTATACAAATGTAGTAAAACATTGTAATTTAATGGTAATTTATATCGGTTGTGAAATACCAGTAAGAATAAAAAGAGTTCCCCATATCTTCTGTGTTTATTGTAGGAATACATCAACGGTATTTACCGCTGTATTTCAACAAATGCTCTTTTCGATCTGATAGGCATTTTTTGATGTAAATGTCACAATGATAAGTACCTATCCATCCCACAGGTGGAAGGAACATACCTTTGGCTTTTTTTTCTTAAGCTAATGATTTTTTCTATGCATTTTAAAATTGATATCAGAATAAATAAAAAAAAATTGAAAAAAATTTTTTTTTTTCATAGCTCTTTACTATAGACAAGGTTCCCAACATACTCTGTATGAAAACAAGCATGTCGCTCTGAAAAACTCTTCGATTTCTTTCAAATTTGAGTTACGTTAAACAAATTTGAACGAATTCTAGAGAGAAATGATAGAGCTTTAAGAAAAAGTTTACTTCAATGGAAACTTCCAAGCCGTTTTCGTTCTACAAGCGAAAATGCCAAAGCTGTAGAGCGATTTTCGCTCAAACCAGAAAAATGTCACACATTTTCCAGACGGTGATTTTCACTAAATTCTCCAATAATATTGCGGTACTGCGACAGGAAACTATCAAAACATGCAATATATATGTTTAGACTTCAAATCATGTCGTAGTTCGTACTTTTACTCAAAATGGGTTCGATGCTACGGCGGATTTTTCATTTTTTGTTGACTAAATGCTTTTACTTTCACTTTCAATCGCCTTCGGATATGTTTTGATAATGTCCTTGAATAGCTGTTAGAAATCACTGCGCAACCTCTCGGACCTTCATGGCCGCTAATACATGTTGACAATTACAAAAACTGAAAAATCCGCTGTAGTATCGAACACATTGGTGTAAAGGTACGATCTACGCCATGATTTGTAGTCTAATAATATATATTTCTTGTTTTAATGGTTGTCTTTCGCAGTACCGCAATATTAGTGGAGAATTTAGCGAAAATCACTGTCGGAATATGTGTGACATTTTTCTGGTTTTAGCGAAAATCGCTATATCAGCGTTGGTATTTTCCTTGTAGAATGAAAACGGTTTGGAATTTTCCATTGAAGTAAACTCTTTCTTAAAGCTCTATCATTTCTCTCTAGAATTCGTTCAAATTTGTTTAACGTAACTCAAATTTGAAAGAAATCGAAGAGTTTTTCAGAGCGACATGCTTGTTTTCATACAGAGTGTGTTGGGAACCTTGTCTATAGTAAAGAGCTATGAAGAAAAAAAAAATTTCAATTTTTTTTTTATTTATTCTGATATCAATTTTAAAATGCATAGAAAAAATCATTAGCTTAACAAAAAAAAGTCAAAGGTATGTTCCTTCCACCTGTGATCCATCCTTGCAATAACTTGCTTAATGATATTTACAGATTCTGTTATTATTTGCTTCCCTTTGTTTTCTATGGCAGGTAAACAGAATGTTATATATTTTTTTCAGACAAAGAAATGTACATTAGTTTTGTGTTTTATATCCTAAAATAATGAAAATGTCCATAAATATAAATAAATTCAAATATATGATATTGTGTATCAGTTTTATTCCACTGAATGAAGAGGATATCTGTTTAAATCTTTTTTGACTATCCTAGTTAAATACTGAAAATCCAGCCTTTCGGTTAATATCAATCAATAAGAGAAATTGGTTGGTATCACTTTTTTCTTTTTCTTACATGTTTTCAAAGCATCTTCTGAATGTCAAGCTTTGTTCTTGACAGTATGTAAATATGGCTATTCTCAAGGGTAAAATTATAAAGGGGCACTCCCTACATCTAGCAGATGATATTCTCAAAACAAATTCATTATTCTATATATTAGCCGAATTGTAAGGAAAAAGCTTCGTATTTCCGCTGTTTTCAAAAATATGAAATCTTTCAACCGATTTATCATAAATGTAATTTCGGCATTCGACCGTAATGATATTTCAAGCA
This sequence comes from Saxidomus purpurata, assembly GCA_022818135.1. NCBI lineage: Eukaryota > Metazoa > Mollusca > Bivalvia > Venerida > Veneridae > Saxidomus > Saxidomus purpurata. The sequence goes on from JAFMSR010002519.1 coordinate 3,053, forward strand.
TTGTTATACGAACTGCCGACAAGCTGAAAACCCCCAAAATTAATGAAATGAGAACAAAACGCCTGCGCTTGACGAATCGTCAAAAGTACGCGTATGAAAATCGGGTTTAATACATGCCAAAGTGGTTATAAAGTATAATTAGTATTAAAAGCACAATTTTTAAAGCATATGAAATAAACTACAAACATCCTGTTTCTTTTCAATCGCATTCAAAACGAATTTTAACCATGATAAATGAAGTTTTATTGTAGTACAATGGTGTACGATGCTTTTAAAAGATGGCTTGTTATCAGCTACGAAGATCAGAATTTTAATTGAATTTACATACAGACTGCAGCTAATGTCTCAGGTATGTGCTAACTCCGACTGCAAAACACTTCTTAAATTTCGGATACTTGTGCTAAAATAAGAACATTTAAATAATGATGTTATTCTGCCAACCAATGGTGCAATTATCAAAAAATATATGACATTTAATACTGTGTCATAGTTCAAAATATTTAATAAAAAATATTTTCTAAATTAAAGATAATGCAGGCGTTTGTACCACGAAACCCACATCCTTTTGTATATCATTATATAAACACCTACACAAGTTAGCCGTCCCGGATTCTGTATGGTATGCTTTACCTGAACATGCATAGTTAGATCCGTGTTTGACACACGAGTCATGTGACATGTTGAGCGAAACGTAGAGTTTCTGTCAGACATTTTCCTCACAACTTCTGCACAAAACAGTTATACTCGTACTGATGACTGTCTATACGGACTTTAAAGTAATCCGCCTCCGTGGTCGATTGGCTAGAGTCGCTGAAAACTCTCAAGGGATCACATGTGTTCGAGCCCTGCTACCGACCATGTTCTTCATGTTAGAAAGGGTAAGGGTTGAGATAGGGTTGTAGTACTCCCCCTTTCAAGGAACGATGATTTTGTAAACTGCTTCCCCGTAAACATGACTAAAATACGGTTTAAACGGGCGTTAGGCAAAACGTCAAACAGGACATTTGCATTTTATTTTTTTGAACCTCGCTACGCGGAAATCAACGTTCTATCTTTATGAACCAGTATGGGCTTATTTCATATGCGTGCAACCAGTTTTTTTGTGATCTGTTAGGGATATACATACACCAACATGGCGGAAGGCGACAAAGCTCGAAAGTAAGAGCTTCTTTTAGCATCCTTAGTTATATACATTTTGTTAACAAATTATGTCAAGACTGAAGCCACTTGCTACAATAGGTCAAATTACTATTCAACTATTCCAATAACTTTCTATAGAAAACCCCGTGAATGTGAGAAAAATTACCATGTAAAAATATTACGAAAATTATATGGTAGCTAAAAAGAATTTTCTAGAAATAAAACTAATCAAAGACAAAATGAAGAAACTAATTTGAAAATAATCAACCAATAAATTCCGTCTTCTTCAGACTGGTAAGTTTCATTAAAAGAGACCCCGCCAGCCATCTAAAGAACTGTTGTTGTGTCCAGCATAATTGGCACTGTTTCGCGTACCCGTAAAACAACCAGGCCTATACGTTCGTGCAATAACCTGTCCTTACGATATGTAAACATTGCGTTATATTTGCCTCCCTTTGTTTTCTTTTGAAGGTGAACAAGATCATGAAGAAGTGATGATGTATGAACGCATGTTTGGAAACTTGTCGTCAAACGCATATGGTTATGTCTTTGTCACCGATAGATGTTGGCCAGTACCTCCATTGGAAAAAAAATGTCTTGTCTCCTTTTTTGAACTGCTCAATCTGAAAACACCTCATTAGAAATAACAACGAGAAGACGATGAAGACCATAATATTGTTTAAGCGCTTTCAGCTTGAACAGGTTACAAGGGGAATAAGTACTGTACGTTAATTTCTAGAAGGCTGTCCGGATTTTTAGCGTAACCTTTTTCGGTCGTACATTTTGTCAAGCTTGAAGGTTGAATAAGTCCTTGGAAATAATCAAGATATTTATCTTTGAATCTGGAGTCGGCAGGATAATTTTTGTTCTAAAATTGTCTGGGATACTTGATTTTATTGTGAAATTCAATATTTGGTTTGATGTCACGTATTTACAAAACCCCATGCTATTCAAAGAAATGATGTTCACTGCTTTATCCTCGATTTTTTTTAGAAAAAAAAACACGCGCATATTATTACCCACGAATTCAGATGCATTCACGGTATGCCTTCGATCGTAAAATCATTTAATTGTAGAAGAGTGGGAAGAGTGCAAACCCTACAATTACAGCATTCAGGATATTGCTCTTTCTTTGCAAAACTTCTCAAAAATGACGTTCTCTAGAGTTGTTGATGAAACATTACCAAATCTTTTCCAGCATCAATACTGAAAAAAAACAAAAACATTTTGGTTTTTTTCTTGGTGTGGGCAAATACACCCCAAAGCTAAAAGTTGCAAGAGATATGGGAAGGGCCCACTAACATATTCTTCAGTGGAAAGCAGTTGTCAGTTACTGGAATGCAGTTGAAAATTGAATTCATATCCTGTTAGAGTGCAAAACTATACTGAGAGATATTACTGTAGTAGCCGTTCCGGTACGAATTCAAAACAATTTTACTACTATAGTCACCTCTTAGACCATATCCATTGATTACATGCAAGAGTTGATGCGTTATACATCCAATGTATAACCAATTAATATTGTTATCAAAAGATTTTCGCCACCATATAATTTTCCAAAAGCACAATATTACTACGCATCTGAACCACACACTGTAATATATTTACTGTTATATCACTCAAAAGTAGAATATATTTCCTAATTAGAATCGTAATTCTTTTGACTTAACTGGTAAAGAAATGTTAAATGTCGAAAAATAAGTAAGCTGAGTTACTGTGCCATTATTCCAATTGAAAAAAAGTACATCTGCTTTCAACCAAATAGCTCTTATCGTTGCAGTCACTGGCAACACTATTATTCAAAAGTGTTCCCTCTGTTACCATGACTAATACGGTTCTGTAGGGACTGAAATTTGTTTCAAAACTTAAATTATTACAGCATCACCTAAGGAAAGCCCAGTATGCTCATTTCATAAATATTCAGCGTAAGGTTTCGGCGGAGATTGTTATTTCACAAAAAGTCTTGGGCGGTTTGAACAGCGGACAGATGATGTGAGGTAACAACATATTACTTTGAAGTAAATCACCAAATGCTTAAGCCTTTGTTGTAAAGGACAGTCTGAACTATAGTTTTATTATGCCCCCACCGAATATGGTATATTGCTTTCTACACGCTGGTCTGTCGGTAGACCAAACGTTGTCCGATCAATAACTAGAGAATGATTTGAACTATGTTCCTAAAACTTGGTAGGTTAGTTGCTCATGACAAGTAGATGGCCCTTATTGAGGTCAAATATCAAGTCTAAATGTCCTTCAACAGAAACAACTTGTCCAATCAATATCAAGAGAATGCATTAGCCTAGTTTCGTCCATTTTTGTCACAGTGACCTTCAACAGAACATACTTGTCCGATCAGTAGCTGAAGAGCGCTTTGGCTAGCGGCCTCAAAATTGGTAGGTTGGTTGGTCACGACAAGTAAATGATCCCTTTAGTTTTTGAGGTCAGAGGTCATCAGGTCAAGGCCACAGTGACTTTTATTGCATAACTAGACTGACATTGGAGGGGTGGGGTCACAAACATCTCTTGTTAAACCTACTGATCCCCCAAGGTCGGGTTAGTTTTTATCTCAGGTTGCATTGTTTAAGCATACTATAGATGGACACTAGACGATGCTACACACAAAATACAGAAGAGCTTACCCTTGTGGTTCTTGGCTAGAAGAATTTACGGTATTAGTCTGTAGAATAAGTGATTCCTTTCTCATGTGAAGGCAGTTTGATTCAAGGGTTATTATTTGAACAAGCTTATTAAGAGCTACTAGACAATGATACATTTTAACTGTCCTTACGGTTTACCTTCCCTATACCTTCGATTGCGAAACAAGTTTTTACAATTTATAATATAAATCGCTATCTAGACTCACTCCAGATGGTTTCAATCTGGATTATCTGTTTCTTGCCTAAGGACACTCTGGTAGGGGGAGGTGTCTTGTCAGTAGCACCAGTTCAAGTCCCAGGAACACTTTTAATACCTATAAATAGATATTGTTTTTGATAGAGTAATGATAGAAGTTTTAATTGTAAATCTAAAACAGTGTTGACGTATTCCTTTCTTTCATATTTTGGTTGCTTCCTCGCTTAACAACTTTGTTAGAGAGGTTTTGTTAGAAAGTTTTTGTTAGGAAGTTTTTGTTCCAGTATCATTGGCACAATTCTGCGCTACATAATTATAAATCATGTACTTTTGATTTACAAAACGTTAGAAATATTTTTTGTACAGGTAAAGGTCAATTCCGCCTGTAGGCCATCTTTCCTGATAATTTAAGAGCTACAGGAAATTTTACACCAAAAGTGATCCTAGGACTTTATAAAATGTAAAAAATTAAATACAGAAAATTAATCCAAAAACGTATTCAAGCACAGCACCCAGTACCAGCCCTAACGCGATTCTGTCTACAGATGCTGGAACTAACTTGGTCTGTTGAGACATGGCCAGTTGTTGGCTCGGGTATTTGTGGATATATTTATTTTTACAAACGTCAATGCATTTTTTATCCACCCAGCATACTGTGACTAGACAAAAACTGCAGCATACCAATTTTTGCAATGAACAGCGAGCCCACAATTTGATAACATATTCTAAGATGCTTCGTTCACAGTTTCCAGTGAAAAAATTTAATTTTCTCCAAAATGATAAATTTAGACATAAACAACACACGTAGAAATCTACATAGTAAGTTATACCATAGTGTAACGGCACCACTACATTATATAAAGAATATTGCCTATTTCCCCTGATAACCACACCTTCTTTCAGATTTTTTCTTGACGTTTAAGCATTGAAACAGTATCCATGTAAATCTACTTACTCAAAGAGCAGTAACTCATATTTGTATTATGTATGTTGCCATACAGAAGTTTATGCCCTTCTTAGTGACAACCTATTAATGTTAATATGAGATAACGCTCACATCTAGAGCTGTCTCTAAACCATGTCTTATTTTAGCTTGAAACAGCGAAGATGCAATATCAAACAAAAAAAAATGACAAATTTTTAAAAAACCAAAAAAAAAAAAAAAAAAAAAAAAAAAATATAATATTAAAAAAAAAAATTTTTTTAAAAAAAAAAAAAAAAAAAAAAAAAAAAAAAAAAAAAAAAAAAAGAAAAAAAACACCCCCTTTTTTTTTTTTTATTAAAAAAAAAAAAAAAAAAAAAAAAAAAAAAAAAAAAAAAAAAAAAAAAAAAAAAAAAAAAAAAAAAAAAAAAAAAAAATATAATGTTACTCTTCTCTTGTTTACAGATAGGTCTCATGATGGTACATAAATTCCAACTTTCAAAGTAATATCTCAAATGGTTAAGTCAACAAGTGGACAAGAATGAAAAATTTAACTGAGTTTCTAAGTCAAAAAGGGTCATAGTTCAAATAAAATCCTTGACAGAATTACCTTCTCCTGCACATGTTTGGGATCATGATGGTTTACAAGTATTCCAACTTTCAAATTAATATCTAAAACAGTTTAGTCAAAAAGTGGACTAGTACGAAAAACATAACCAAGGTGTGACACCAAACCCGACGCCGACGCCGGGGCGAGTAGGAAAGCTCCCCTTTTCTTAAAAAAAATCGAGCTAAAAACAAATGTGTATAGAAACTTAATATAGATCTGGGTAGACTTTTGCGAATTTGGTGAAAACAGTCAAAAGTTAAAAGAATATATCTCAGAAGTGGCACTAGACGTTGTACATTAATCTAAGTTACTCTAGCTGAAAGTGAAAAACGAAATTTGAGTCTTTGGTATTCAAACTGCGCATATTTAATGTAAATATACAAGCATTTTAAAATAATGATTATTTCAACTGCTAAAATCTCTAAAGTAAATTTCGATAGTCATTTACAAATGTAGTTACGTCTAGCACTTCCTAACTGATTTTAGAAATTCCTTCTTAAATGAAACAAGATCGTTTTTTTCTTATTCATCTTCGATTTCTCGTTTTGGTCTACAGAGACTCGTTTTCTGTAACAGGATCTACAAATTTTGATAGTCAAACGATTGCGTGTCTGCACAACGTCCAGCAATTTACTTTTTGATGGTTTTAAAGGTACAATACTAAGCCTTAAAGGGACATACCCTATTATTGATGCCAAACTAAATAACCTCCCAAACATAGATGATAGACTCTTAGGAGGTATTATAACTTAACCTTATAGTTTCAGCTATGCATTTCCATTCATTATCGATATATCAGCGGTTTAAAATATACTGCAGTACCGTAAACCATTCAATAATATATGTAGAGTTGTTGCTGTACAATTAATGGGTGGATGCGATTTATTACAGAAAGCCGCTATATTGATTGTGGTAAAATGATGCAGTTTTCGCCTTAGGTTCTTCTTTGAAATAATTTTATTTCTTTTAAGGTTCTATATAATATTGGAAAATTATTTTTTATTGCTTGGACCTGTAATCCATTTATTCAGGAGTATGATTTAGTTCTCAAGACTGATGCTCCATATTCAGTGACTGGCTAAACTGTGCTTTCATAAACCTTACGAAAACCATTCCAGGGAACACCTCCAATAGCCTTACATTTGGCAACAAGTAAACCCATGGTCCGACAAGCATTCTTGGCAACAAACTTGACAGTTACATTAGCATGTAAGAACTCATTTAATACCACCTCGATATAATTATACTGAATTACCCTCTTTTAATTCTTACCACCACATGAAACTGTTTACCGACGGCGGCCAAAAGTGTACAATATTACTTTTCTTTGGGTTAATAATCATACTATTTGTCATATACCAATTATGTAAGATGTCAAGCACAAACTGTTTATCTTCTTCATTTTCTGCAAAAAGAACAATATCGTCTGCATATAGAAGATTACCAAAAACAAATCCCTTTGCCTGCCGTTTTGATTTCAACAGCAAGGTCATTCAAAATAAATCGATAAGTATAGAGGATAATGAACAGCCTTGGCTTAAACCACATTGTACACTAAATAAACCACTGATTCTAACATTGCAATACAGAGATTTTAATGCATCTAACATCCTATCATCCACACCTATTTGTGAACTAGTTAACTTTTTCCATAAAACACTGAGATATATAAAATCGTATACCTTTTTAAAATAAATAAATGCACAGAATGTAGATTCTTGCATACCAGATGGGGATATCTGCAGTTTTTACTAGTACTGAAAAATCTCATCTTACACCCCCCTGCCCCCCTCCCCGTGTAAGACGACTTACGTGAATTACTTGTGACGTAACGTTATAAACAATGTGACGTCACTTTCCCAAACATAGCATCTAAAGAACGTTTGTTTTTATATTAAAATGCATCATCATTTCTTTTGTTTTTAAATATCTTTTTCAAAGTGCAAGACGGTATGCAAGAAAAAGTTTCTTCCATGAGATACTTGGTTCAGATTATTAGTTTCTTATATGAGCACGAGGTTCAGATGGAAATATCCGTCACTTCGGGAAACTGTTTCGCGGGAACTCGGCTCATATCCGTCACTGAGGGTAACTGTTTTGGCGGGAACGAGGCTCTGCCGAGTTCCCGCGAAACAGTTTCCCGAAGTGACGGATATTTCCATCTGAACCAAGTATCTCATGGAAGAAACTTTTTCTTGCATACCGTCTTGCACTTTGAAATAGATATTTAAAAACAAACTTACCGAAATGATGCATTTTGATATAAAAACAAACATTCTTTAGATGTTATGTGTGACGTCCATTTTTTATAACGTGACGTCACATTGTTTATAACGTTACGTCACAAGTAAGCACGTAAGTCGTCTTACACGGGGGGGTGTAAGATGAGATTTTCCAGCACTGGTAAAAACTGCAGATATCCCCATCTGGTATGCAAGAAGGAAATATCCGTCACTTCGGGTAACCGTTTCGCGGGAACTCGGCAAACAGTTACCCAGTTACCCTCAGTGACGGATATTTCGATCTGAACCACGTGCTCAAATAAGAAACTAAAGTCTGTTCCATTCCACTTTGGACCCCCAACTTTGACCTGAACTGAAAAACCCTGAGCGGTTTTCGTATAAATTTTACCTGTTTTGTGATCTACAAAAAAGTCACCCTCGAGAATTTTAAGCGTTTTTGAAACAATCACGTCATTTTGTAAAGATGCCGATTTTTATTTTTCTATGGAGACTCGCCATTGTTTACATTGGACGCCATTGACGTTTACTCTTCCGTAACAGAGAAGTTACGCCAAAGTTCACGTGTTTTTCAATAAAATGTTCGGGGGACATTTCAATAATACAATCAGATGCATGGTTATTAATAATGAGGTATATAAGCACAAAAGTAACGCTTAAATGTGAAAAAACTGTTGAAAATCTAATAAGATCTACAATAAAAGATTTACCTAATAATTCCTGCTTTCAAATGATTCCTAGCCTACTGCAGTAGGCTAATGTCGTACTGACAGTCGGTCACTCATTTCAGATTTACTCCAGTCCATGAGTCATGATAGCACTAAACATTTTGAAAAATCTTAAGCAGTTGTTGAATTTCAGGTGAAGTAGCATAACATGCAAGTGAAACACACATTCATTTAAACAGTGGCCCAACATGCATGTCACAGTATAACCCTGAACACTCCATAATCCATTCTAAATCCTTTATTTTCCTTCACAGTAATGAGCTAGATCTATTGATATTAAAACGACAACATAGATTTCAATTCTCCGAAACTAGCTCGTGACGTATTGATTAGATGACGTAGTATGAAGACACGAGTGGATCCGACGTGGGAGCGTGCATTTGCGCGCATCCCCTTATGCATACTGGTACCTAGCTTAATAAATTGAAATAGCACAAAATAATCTAATCCGTTTTCATAGCCTGGCACAACAAGTGCGGAACACACCTTTTACGAATCGCGTAGAATTTACACGCTTTTAAGAAATCACCTGTTCGATATGCATGTGCCTTCCTCATTTGTAGACCTGTACATACCCATATCAACTGCTGTTTGGACAAAACCGCTGCCATATACATGTATGTCTTACTTATTCCGTTAGTCACGATGCGAAGGGGCGTTAATACGATGCGAAGACACGTTGGGGCGATGCGATATGAATATCGTCTTCGCATCGTGTGATCATCCCTGCGCATCGTCCCATCGTCGCTTGCTCATATGTATTTTGTCAGGGTCTGGAAATCTGGATAGGCGCAATGTTTTCCATTTTTACAGAAAATATGCCTGCTTGCCAGATATTGTAGCCAGTAGAGTTCTCTCGTGGAAAAATGCTTTGTCCGTCTGGACGCAATACATGAACTGTACAAATACTGTAAATGGGCTACATTGGATGTCTTTATCTTCAACAGTTTGAGTTACGTAGGCCCCTATCGATTTCAAATTCATTTTAATATGTGCTTTAGTCTTTTAACTTAACGGCTAAATAGGTTTTATTTCTTATCCGACGACAGATTGGGTAGCAAATTACGCAACAAAGTTGGGTATTTTACTCTAGAATTAAGCGAAAAGTGATAGATCTATGTGTCTGTTTTAGTCAGTTTTATATGTGCGAAGGCTTTAAAATGACTTGTTATTGTTGTATAAAATATATTCTAAGTAAAAAATAATATTTGACATGTGTGCGTGCGTCTGTATGTCGGTGGTCTGTATAGATGTACTTGAAACATTACCTTTTACGGGAGTGACAGCCCTGCAGTGTCTATATATTGTCACATATTTTCTATATCAGTGGGCGACTAAGAATTTGATATTTGCCGTTTTTCGACGATATATACTTTATTTTATGTTTTTCTATGATCCAAAAATTGACTGTCGGATTCACATGTTTAATGCGGACAATTAACAGTTTAAGGCCCTTACAAAATAACGAAAATGTACCGGTTGATCCTACGATGCCGGTGATTTAAAGCAAGTTGGTATGCCGAAATCGTTGAACAGTCGATACGGATTTGTTCAGGTCGGCATAGATACATTTATCAAATACTAAATATGCACCGCAGAAATTTGTCTCTTTCGACGTTAGTAATTTTGAGTACGTCCCTGGTAACGTCAGCTATGGACGCCGCCATCTTGGAAATCGACGCGACGTCACTTTGCATTACGCCCTATGGAGAAAATCACAAAAATGCGGATTTTTACGTTTTAGTAAGAAATAATGGAAAAATAAAAAAGATGCCTGGAGATATTAAATTTCCAGATATATATATGCTATAAAGAGCAAAAATACATGCAATGACGACAAGAAACCAATGGTCCAAAATTAGGTGGAACAGACTTTAATACTTCTTAACTTTCTTTCTAGTATCATTAAAATTTGCTTTAGAGGAAATATGATCTATTGTACTTCTACCTTTTCTGAAACCATTTTGCTCATCACAAGCATGTTATTTCTTTCTACCAATTTTGACAGCCTGTCACTTAAAATTGAACAGTAAATTTTATACAATGTACACGATAAGGCAATCCCTCGGTAAGGAATGGGCTCTCTAGAGTACAAACTTTTAGAATAGGGCTTACAATTATCTTACCCCACTCAGATGGAATAATTCTTTTTTCAAAACAAACATCTTATAACATGTGTAGAAAAGATACTGCACAATCATTTTTAAAACGTCTAATGGAATATTATCTATACCGCATGCCTTCCCAAGTTTTGCCTTATGTAAAGCTTGTTTCACATCAAAAACTGAAATACTACCATTGAGCTCCTAAGCCGGGTGTACATTGTTATTTGGGTCTACAATATAACTATAACTCAGTTTGAAGCAACAGTTGCCATATTATTACTTCTATTACTATTACGCACAAGTTCCGAATAAAACAGATGACTACCGTATAACTTTTATCCGTTTAATCTGTTGGAAAGTTTTGAACAGACACAAACGGATATCACTGGACAAGGACCGCAAAGACCGTATAAGAAACAGACGAGAAAGGTATGCGAACGGACGCCAACAGATTGAAGAAAAATATATCTGTTGCACGTCTGTTAGTCCGGTGTGACTGACACTTTATCTACAAAAGATTCTGCTTTTATATGTCAACAATTGCGTAAAGTTTTATTCAATTTGGAGAGAGAAAATGCACGCTAATTTAAATCATGTTTTACGAAAACGAATTATCCCTTATATACAATATAATATATCGGCAAGCTTATTTTTTCCCTCACCATCCGAGTCACTCTTCGTGGTGTAGTAGATAAGGCGATGGCCTTCTTATTTTACAGGTGGAATTCAAATCCCATTCAAACCCCTTTTACTTTCTTTTTTCGGCTTTAAAACCACTTTTTAATGTTTTTCTGCAAAAATGTTTTTTCATAAAAATCTTCATTCATACCAGACTTATAATGATAATGACAATGTAAACTTACGTTTAGGTATAAAAAAACACGGTAATGTTTGACTATAAATTGTATGTATGCAATTTTATGTTAAATAAAATATATGTTATGTTATGTTATGTTATGTTATGTTATGTTATGTTATGTTATGTTATGTTATGTTATGTTATAATGTTATGTTATAAAAAAAACACGGTAATGGCTGATTACAGATCTGGTTATTATAAAATCTAGACAGTAAAAGTTCAACATTCTTTGCTTTGATTTTCATCCCCTTTACCTTTTTTGGTTAACAGTTTTTGAACTTTTTAATAATATACATCACGATACTTTGGGGGCCAAAAATACTAAATGTGTTGTAACCGTAACTTTACAGTGTATACCGAATACTTTAACGCATTAATGAAGTGATTGTTGTTTTTCCGAACAAATAGGAAAGGGGTCACAGTATGTTAATTGTTTCCTGTATATAGATTTATTATTGTTTAGAATAAATAGTGTAGGCTTACTGCCGCCTAGTATGTTGAAGTAATGTGAGTAAAGGACGTTTTTTATGAAGAAATAGTTAAGTGTACATGTAACATTCTCACTCCATAGTATTTATGTAGTACCTGGTGTTATTATTTTGCTCATTGACAGCAATTTTGACGCGTCTTTGATGCTTTGCATCAATACTTTTCTTGTATAATATTTATATGTAAAATTAAGTATTGTTTATGTCAAATGGATCGAATAACTGTAAAAAGCAATTTAGCTTCTAGAAATAACCTGTAAGTTATAGGCGAGATGTCGATTTAAGGGTACATGTGTTGACACTGACGTTCACATGTCACACACCTTTCACCCACATACACATAAATGGCATATGAAGTGTTATTGTGACATTGTAATGTATACGTACAAGTTTGGATTATCCATCTTGTGAAAAAAAAAGTTTTTAAGTATGTTTTCTCCGCCAAAAAGTTAGAATTACATATTTAATTTCTCCTTTCCCCGGCAAGAACTTTGTTTTGTTAACTGTTCAACAAGAACTTCTATTAAAACTTCGCGAATATTAAAACAAATACATTTTTTTGTAAATCATTTTAAATTTTTGGGACCCATCAAGTTAGGTTAATGCGATGTTACAGTGTTTTCCAAACAAGTTGTACCCTGAAAATGTTTACCTTAAACCCATAAATTTATCCGGTACATGTGAAAACAATGCCTAGATTTTCGAATCATGTTCAGCTACCATTTCAATTCACCGTGACCATCATAATTTTAAAGTTACATGACCGTTTAAAATGAACATAAAACTTTTTGATAAAGAACATTACTTAAATCCCTATAAAATCCATGCTTCGAAAACGTTTAAGAAATAAATTATACCGAGTAATCTATGTTACCTGTAGATAGAACACGAGCTGTCATTAGCACATTGCTTGCCAATAAAACAAAACGGCAACACAAGATTCTGTATAAACAAGGGCTGTAAGTAGCAATATATTAAGTCAAAAGCTATCCAACTTAATTGTTTGATATCCATGCGTACTACAGCAAAGTGCCAGTTGCAAACAATACTTTCACTAGGAATTTCCAAGTACAATAAAAACAAATTCACCGAGTTATCTATTTTTGCTTAGAGATAGGTGTCACTATAGTATATAACTATTCCAACTTTCAATGTAATATATCAAATGTTTAAGTCAGTAAGCGGACAAGTATGAAAAAAGAGTTTTTTAAGTCGAAAGGACCATTATTCAAATGAAATCATTGACAGAGTTACCTTCTCTTGTCTACGTTTGGGGATCATGATGGTATTCCAACTTTCAAAGGAATATCTCAAACAGTTAAGTCAAAAAGTGGACTGGTACGAACACCTTCACTGAGATCCTGGACTGAGTTACCTTCTCCCGCCTACAGATGGGGATTATGATGCTTTTTTCCAAGTCTCGCAGCGTCGGGTTAAAAATGAAAACGAATCGTACGGAAACGGTGAATTATCTATCAATTTTTGACTTGGATGATCAAAAACGATTTTCTCTATAGTCGGCAATAATAAAACTGTTTAACTAGTACATATTAACATACTAATACATTTTAGATATATTTTTAGTCATTTCATTTTAAGGGTAATAATTAGTGCATTTTTATTTCCTAAAATTATAGTGATCACTTTGAAAAATAATACATTGTGTATTTTAAGAAAGACATTAAGTAATGATTTAAAATCTAGGAAAAATGAATTTATTAAACAACTTACATTGATATCTAGAGGATAGTGTAATATCACATGACAATTTCACCGAGTGGGCACCTAAAGTGATATTTTGACGAGTGGTGCAGTCACTTGTGAAAACAACTACTTTTGGTGTTCACGGGTGAAATTAACGTGATATTATATCGATACCAACAATTTTTCTGTTTATTTTGTGTTTAAAATCCTACTTTTGATGAGTTTGCTTCAATAAAATGTTGAAAATAGCGGGAAACGTAATTAGAAAGCATAGAACGCGTGATGATGACTTTGAACTCAGAGGGCATCTGAAACTCAGAGTAGCTATTTTTAGCTAAAGAAACAAGTGGTGTAGAATGGCATTTGTTTTTTGTTTTTTTTAATATAATAATATAGATTTTGAGCGCAGTAAAATATCTACGCGCTAATGTATTTTTGTTGGAACATCATTGCAATAACACGCAAAATCGTTTATATGAATTTCAGTTCAAAACGGCCTAATAATATTTCAGTTAACTGCAAGTTGGCTAGTAAACGCACAGATGCTTGGGGTATGGACTCGCTACCCAATCTAATACTTGTCACATGGTGTACGGAACATATATAAATACAAGATTTGAAACAACTGAAAACTCGAATCGCATATTAAGGCATTAGTGTTAACAAGGAATAACTCACCCGGTTTTTCCAGTGCAAACCGATTTTCTGAATCAAATCCCACTCCAAACTGCATCGAATACTGTTGGATTTAGATAATTTCGAGAAAAAACACTTCTGTTACTTCTGCACATACTATGTTCATGACGTTTTAAAAATAGGTTTCCCGCATCGCAGTATATCTCATAGCATGCGCGGGGTACCATTGAGATTACAGTGCGGATTTTGAAACTTCAATCATTTTTAGCGTTTTTCGCTATAAAATTATAATTAACGGAAAAATGACATTATGGGGCGATCAAAACATGCATGTGTCTGTGTATGTCTTCTATAAAAAAAAACGTTTAAACTATATTTGTATAAGCAAATAGTCAACGCTCAACTGCACATACCTGACAGTGCCGACCAACTTATGAAAACGACTGGTACCTTTTTTACACGATCGTTTAAGAGCGTAGCCGGGTGCCTATAGTTTACTACTTTTAGAAATGATAAATACTATCCCCGAGATGTGATAGAAGGAATAGAGTTGTTTTAAATCTTGTATGTATATATGTTCTGTACATGGGACAAGACTTAGTATTAGATTGGGTGGCGAGTCCATAACCCAAGAATCTGTGAGTAAACGTATTGGAGTTGCGGCTTTCATACACATGAGTGATAAGGGTGCTCACTGCTGAGGTTTTAGATCTTTGCATTTCCGGAAATTTAGATTTGTTATATTTAAGAATTATATAATTCAACTGGAAAAAAACAAGTCTTTGAGACAGAAAACGTTTTTGTGCCAAAAATCGATAAATTTTGCAATACTCTAAAATGGGGATTGGGTACAAAAATAGGATTTCTTAAAAAAAAATAAGATAGTCACTTAATTCAAACTTAACTACGAAGTATAAAAAGGGCAGTAATAAAGAGTTCCTGTTACGGCATCCCAAAACTCGTCGACATCTAAAAACTAACATCTACACCGATGTTTTTGTTTTTTGCGTTCTAAAACATATTTTGTTGATACTTTACCCAAAATATCACAAAAATCTTGTTATTCCTGTATCATGCAAGAATGATTTACCAAAACAAATGAAGAAAACAAAGATTTTTTAGTAAACTAAGGTATCAAAAGATTGAAAATTGATACCTATAATATAAAACATACTTCAGGCATATACTTTAGCGAACGAAACAAAATCGCATCTAATTCTGAATTTCACATCACGCTTTGTTAGTGTAAAACGTTCAAGATTAATATTGCGAAAAACCATCATTATTTTTCAAGACACTATTATCAGTAATATGTTAGTCTCTACAAAAACAAAACAAAAGAACAGGGACAATGAAATGTTTTGCTATACTGACTTTTACTTGTGCGCCCCCTTATTGTAGATCTATAAATAAATTTTATTGTTTGAAAAAGTTATATTTGGTGTTCTTTTTTAATGTGATTAATTTAATGTCAACATATGTCTTATACAGGAAACTGAAGGTTTAATGTAGTAGAAAGGTAAGAGCACCTGGGGCTCCTCCGACGCCTTTGAAATCCAATGGTTTGAAGACCAAAGGACTTACTCATTAATGTAAACTTTTCTGTAAACAGATGTATTTTAAGGAAATTTAGTAATACCTTCCAGGATATCACATTTTTCTAAAGATAAAAGATCACCTAGTAGGCCGTGTTGGCGAAGGCTGTGTTAGCGAGGGCTGTGTTGGCGGCTACTGTGTTGACGAGGGCTGTGTTTGCGGCAACTGTGTTGGCGGGTGCTCTGTTGGCGGGTGCTGTGTTGACGGGAGCTGTGTTGGCGGGTGCTATGTTGACGGGAGCTGTATTGACGGGAGCTGTGTTGACGGGTGCTGTGTTGGCGTGTGCTGTGTTGACGGGAGCTGTGTTGACGGGTGCTATGTAGGCGTGTGCTGTGTTAACGGGAGCTGTATTGACGGGAGCTGTGTTGACGGGTGCTGTGTTGGTCTGTGCTGTGTTGGCGGGAGCTGTGTTGGCGGGTGCTTCGTTGACGGGAGCTGTGTTGACGGGAGTTGTGTTGACGGGTGGTGTGTTGTCGTGTTCTGTGTTGCCGGGTGCTTTGTTGACGGAGTTGTGTTGACGGGTGCTGTGTTGGCGTGTGCTGTGTTGACGGGAGCTGTGTTGACGGGTGCTGTGTTGACGGGTGCTGTTTTGGCTTGTTCTGTGTTGATGGCTGCTGTGTTGACGTGTGCTGTGTTGGCGTGTGCTGTGTTGACGGGAGCTATGTTGACGGGAGCTGTGTTGACGGGTGCTGTTTTTGCGTGTGCTGTGTTGACGGCTGCTGTGTTGACGTGTGCTGTGTTGGCGTGTGCTGTGTTGACGGGAGCTGTGTTGGCGGGTGCTGTTTTGGCGTGTGCTGTGTTGACGTGTGCTGTGTTGACGTGTGCTGTGTTGGCGTGTACTGTGTTGACGGTAGCTATGTTGACGGGAGCTGTGTTGACGGGTGCTGTGTTGGCCTGTGCTGTGTTGACGGGAGCTTTGTTGACGGGAGTTGTGTTGACGGGTGCTGTGTTGGCGTGTGCTGTGTTGACGGGAGCTGTGTTGGCGGGTGCTTTGTTGACGGGAGCTGTGTTGGCGTGTGCTGTGTTGACGGGAGCTGTGTTGGCGGGTGCTTTGTTGACGGGAGCTGTGTTGGCGGGTGCTTTGTTGACGGGAGCTGTGTTGGCGTGTGCTGTGTTGACGGGAGCTGTGTTGGCGTGTGCTGTGTTGACGGGAGCTGTGTTGGCGGGTGCTTTGTTGACGGGAGCTCTATTGGCGTGTGCTGTGTTGGTGGAAGCTGTGATGGTGTGAATTGTGTTGGCGAGTGCTCTGTAGGCGAGTGCTGTGTTTGCGAGCGCTATGTTGGCAACTGCTGTGTTTACGAGTGCTTTGTTGGCGGGTGCTGTGTGTTTGTGGTGGTGAGCGCAGTGCTGGCAGGTTGGCAAGTGCTGTATTGGCGTGTGCTGTGTTTGTAAGTACTGTGTTGGCAAGTCCTGTTTGTTGGTGTTTCGATTTTGTTTTTATATTAAGGTTTTACTCTGTATATCTCTATATGCTGTCTTACTACACTAGACCACAGGTGGAAGGAACATACCTTTGACTTTTTTTTCTTAAGCTAATGCTTTTTTCTATGCATTTTAAAATTGATATCAGAATAAAAAAAAAAAAAAATTGAAAAAAACAATTTTTTTTTCTTCATAGTTCTTTACTATATACAAGGTTCCCAACACACTCTGTATGAAAACAAGCATGTCGCTCTGAAAAACTCTTCGATTTCTTTCAAATTTGAGTTACGTTAAACAAATCTGAACGAATTCTAGAGAGAAATGATAGAGCTTTAAGAAAGAGTTTACTTCAATGGAAAATTCCAAGCCGTTTTCATTCTACAAGGAAAATACCAACGCTGATATAGCGATTTTCGCTAAAACCAGAAAAATGTCACACATATTCCGACAGTGATTTTCGCTAAATTCTCCACTAATATTGCGGTACTGCGAAAGACAACCATTAAAACAAGAAATATATATTATTAGACTACAAATCATGGCGTAGATCGTACCTTTACATCAATGTGTTCGATACTACAGCGGATTTTTCAGTTTTTGTAATTGTCAAAATGTATTAGCGGCCATGAAGGTCCGAGAGGTTGCGCAGTGATTTGTAACAGCTATTCAAGGACATTATCAAAACATATCCGAAGGCGATTGAAAGTGAAAGTAAAAGCATTTAGTCAACAAAAAATGAAAAATCCGCCGTAGCATCGAACCCATTTTGAGTAAAAGTACGATCTACGACATGATTTGAAGTCTAAACATATATATTGCATGTTTTGATAGTTTCCTGTCGCATTACCGCAATAGTATTGGAGAATTTAGTGAAAATCACCGTCTGGAAAATGTGTGACATTTTTCTGGTTTGAGCGAAAATCGCTCTACAGCTTTGGCATTTTCGCTTGTAGAACGAAAACGGCTTGGAATTTTCCATTGAAGTAAACTTTTTCTTAAAGCTCTATCATTTCTCTATAATTCGTTCAAATTTGTTTAACGTAACTCAAATTTGAAAGAAATCGAAGAGTTTTTCAGAGCGACATGCTTGTTTTCATACAGAGTGTGTTGGGAACCTTGTATATAGTAAAGAGCTATGAAGAAAAAATTTTTTTTTTTCAATTTTTTTTTTTATTTATTCTGATATCAATTTTAAAATGCATAGAAAAAAGCATTAGCCTAAGAAAAAAAAGTCAAAGGTATGTTCCTTCCACCTGTGCACTAGACTAGGTCTGTTTAATTAAAAGTTGACTGTTGCTTCAACACCAAGGCCCTGCTTGGTATACTGTTTCGTTAGCGTGTCACATATGTGACACGGGGATTACACATAGAGTCATTAATTAAACATAAAACTAGAGCTTTGCCAAATCAACAGTCCACCATATCCCGTCAAGTTAATTATGTGTATTATTTTCAGTAACGCAATATTTCCCATATGAAACAGAAACGTGTTGGTAAGTGATACAACCAATGCACAATGTGTTTTCCGATCGTTAGTTGTATTGGAAACTAATGGTCGGTCTTGTTCAAAGAGATGGCGGGGAGGAATGAATATAGATACGACATGTACGTTTATTAAATCAAGCTTTGGGAATTGAACAGGAAACTTTATGAAGCGGGGGAGTAATGCTATCTTACCTCTGAGAGTCAGTTGTGAAACAAGATAATCGTGACAGGACATCAGTAAATGAGATGCCTTCGGGAGTCATACTATAATATCACTTCAAAATAGCCGCACTGCATTATGGTCATGTACTTAGCACAATGACTGTTTTAAATCACGTAACTTGGTCTTTGAATAAAGTGATTGATCATCTCACGTGTGCTGTGCTCAAGTTTTTGTTTTTAAAACACTAGAAATTAAAACACAACTCAAACTCAAAGTATATGAAACTCAATGTATATGAAACTCTACCAAAAACGATGAAATTCTGGTAATTGTATGAACATTTCGCTTTTGTTTTTAAAAATATACGGTAGAGGATAATTGTTGGTTTCAAGAAAAGAGTAGTTTCACGTTGAAATTTCATCGAGTGGGTATCAAGAGTGAAACTTTAACGAGTCGAACACTCATCACACGAAAATTACTAAATTTACAATACTAGTACTCAACTTGAAAAGTCGTCATGCTATACAAAAAGTTTCTGAAGACTTGATAGCTAGTACTGAGGGGAGCGGTGGTGTAGAGGTTAAGGTGTCGGCCGCTCATCCCGGAGGTTGCGGGTTCGAGCCCCACTGTGGTCACGACCGTACTTCCTCATATGACACTAGTACTGGTTTTTCAAGGAAGCGGACTCGAGAGTGACTCGATAAGCTGCAAGCTTTCTTCACAATCGAAAAATAAATAAATATTAACTAAACTAAACTAGTACTGTATATTGTAATATGATAGCTGGTAAATGTGAAAGCCGTGTTTTTTACGTACTTTTCTTAAATTCTGGCGACTAAATGTCTTGATTGAAAATACATGTAACTAGTAATAATTTGCTCATTATCAATGATCTGTTTGAAAAAAAGAAGACAAAATCACATCATTATTAATGTTTGGCTTATATAAGTATTCTTAAAAACGTTCAATTACCTTGAGAAATTACAAAATCAAAAGCATAGACCTAAATGAAGTTAGAGTGTGTCCATTTCTCTTATATGCTCATCCTTCTTCTGTGTCAATTCCTCTTGTATGACCATTTATTTTGTGTGTCCGTCCCTCTTGTGTGTCCATTCAACTTGTATGAATCCCTCTTGTACATGTGTATATGCAGCCAATCCCTCATGTATGCCAATCCCTGTTGTGTGCCCATTCCCCACGTATCCCTCTTGTATTCCCATCCCTCTTGTGTTCCCATCCCTCTTGTGTTCCCATCCCTCTTGTGTTCCCATCCCTCTTGTGTTCCCATCCCTCTTGTGTCGTTTCCTT
>JAFMSR010002520.1:0-23351 GCA_022818135.1 Saxidomus purpurata
AAGCAGATCTAGCGTGACGTAGTAACAGGTGCGTGGAGTATTAAATATTGTAGATACTAATGCCTGAATTTGCTTTGACTGTCATAGTTTGTACTTCAATAAAATATATAGAAAGATGTGCCTAAGAAGGAACTTTTGGAATGGTATAACTTGTATTAAACATGTTTGCTTCAGAATCTTTAGTTTAGTTTTTTTCTTCAATACTAGTATACAACTTTGTGCCGCCAATAACATAGGAAATTTATATATTATCTATTCCCAAGTGTTTACTCATAAACAAATGAATAGTTACCAATGTCATGACTTTCATACTTATTTAAAGTGATCGATTAGTTTATTTTTATTTTTAGGGCGTTCTTATCTTCATATGTCACTGTGTAAAGAACAAAAAGGTAATTCAAACATACTGTTAAAGATACATATATTTGTATATTTAAAGGATAATGTAATGTATCTCGGTAACATATAATCCAGTTTTAATTGCACGTTTTCTTGAAATATATACAGATAGAGGCCAAATGGCAATTGTCAAATCTAGGCTTAAAGTTTACTAGTCTTGAGTAAGTGTTTGTTTTAATAGGTTCTCTGTGTCCTCCAGCTGCATTAAGGCTGAATATATTGATTGTATTATATGCTATGTCTTGTCCATCATTTCTAACATAATCATTTTTACTGTTGAAAACTACCAGCTTTCTTTAATAAATAGACTAAGTTTGGTTTGGATTGCAATCAAGTCGATGATCATACGATAGTTTGGTTACTCATTGAATTTTTGTAACAACATGCACAAATGGAAATTAAAAAATGTAAATTAATTGATATAATTATGTCAGTTTTCGACCGTTTTGAATAATTTTAGATTCAAGAAGCTTACAGAAATCAGAAATGGAAGTTGCTCTCAACGTTTTCATCCGGAACGTCTGAAGCATCGAACAAACTGGTGAAGCTCTTGATTTATACGTTTGCGGTTTATCAAAGCAACTAATCTTAACAATAATAGCATTGATATGTATTAAAGTGTGACTTACAAAAGTTCTTATTGTATAAGTTGTTTAAATACTGTTTCTTTATTACCAACACTCACAAAAGAATTTTTTTTAAGTACAAGATTCGGAAAGCGTCCATATTGTCTGGTTCCCTGTCGCACTGATATGCTGTACAGTACGTCAAAGCTAAATAATAGGTGGTGGCGCCTAGTAGAAGCTCATAAATATACTGTTTATATAGTGAAAATGATAAAAATATTGATCATTCAAAACTAATATGTTTTTTTTTCAATTAGTTTATGACTGAGTTTTACAGAATTTTAAAAAAACGCCAGGTTTTTTTGAATGCTTAATTTGTGAACGTTGTAAATGTTGAAAAGTTAGACTAGTAGGCATACTATATTTTAGCCAAGATACTTTCAGAAGTCATTTCGGATATGAGACGTTAGGCGAGCATTAATTGTTTATTTAAAGTTAAAAAAGAAGAAAAAACAAAAAGCAGGAAAAGGTGGCAGTGGAGCAATTAGAACTTCACCTGTAAAATTAGTGAGCCAATGACCTAACCACTGGGATAGGAAATTATTAAATACTGAGGGCTTAAATAAGACAAACTGATCAATTCCTATGCATAAGAAACCCTGCTAGCGTATTAGTATACAGACTAATTATCCGAAACGTCACTACGGCGGCTACTTTTCCTGGTATTTATTTCTCGTAAAAATTTATTGTTAATCAAAGAGAAATAGCAATAAATACTCTGAAATAAAATTAATTACAACGCCTTTTCGCATAACATGTTTCGATTTTATGTACGTTTTTCTTCAGGTGCAGTTAATTACAATGTATATAATAACAAATATGTAACGTCACACCCGTTAAACTTAGCGCGTGACGGAACGTGACGTACGTCGGCAAATTACATTATACAGTATAACAAAACGGATCTGATTAAAAAATGCAATGGTTTCAAAAAATGAATAAGCAAATTATCATTTTGTTGCTAAAATACCACAAGAATAATTTAAAGAGGCACTCCCTGTATCTAAAAGATTATATTCTCAAAACATAGATTATGTGTTCAAAGAACGTAAAATGAAAAATAAATACAATTTCAAAGAAGAACCTATGGCGAATAACGCCTTATTTTAAACTTCTGATTTTATCGATAATGACTAGGACTTTTAGGTTAAGATAAAATACTTCAAAAGATGATATATTTATGTTTTGGAGGTTGTTTAGTTTGGCATCAGTTATAGGGTATGTCCCTTTAAAACATGTTTCATTGATCAAATCATATGTTTGCAGTAAAGCTACCCGCTTTCAAATTGTGGTGAATAAATAATGTTTTTCGAACTGTCTGAAATGAACAGATTTTAAAACGAATCATCAAGTAAAAAGGTTCCAGTATTAATTCCTGTAAAATATTTCTGCAGTAATTTGAAATTATACGCTACCAAATTGTGAAGCGCTACAAACGCTTTTGAAAGTCCAATATAAACATATAGAGGTGCCTTCAGACCAAAATCAGCATTAGTGTCAATCGATTTTAACAAATTACTATGTAGGGTTATATTTGTTTTGTTGATTCGATCAATTACTGTTACAATTTATGTTTTAGTATAAGTATATCATTTTGGAGGAATTTAAACGTTTTCACCGGAAACTGTGAACGAGAAGTTTGAAGCTACAAACAATTTCTAAAAATGAAATTCCTATTACGTTTAGATCTACTTGAAACAGATTCAAGTTTGTGCTTTCTAATGAGACCGTAGTTTACATTTATGAAAAATATGACTATCTTTTACATATAAACCGCCGTGAAACGTATTTTTGATTTGAAGAGAATTTTATCAAGGTCCGTCCAAAAGAGCACTTATGTTAGCTTAATATTTGGATGAGACCCCTCCGTGAAACGTATCTCGGTAATAGTGTTCCAAGTACGAGTTGAATACACAAAAGTAGTTCGGATGCTGTCAAGTAAGCCCGCGATGTACTTTCCCTAGGGAAAGTAAAGACTGATCTTCTCCCTCCACATGCTGGGATCCGCCAGTACTTTCCCCGGGGGGACGCAAGACATATATCATATAGATGAGTATAAAACATTTTGATAAAAAGGTTATAAGGATGTATTGCTAAGGAAAGCGTTTGCAACGCCCCTATATTGAAAATGTATCTTTTCTCTCACAAAAAAATATCTCTGGAAAATCAACTACAGTACAAAAGTTAAAACTTTATACAGATATTCAGCTTTTAATCCAACATAATTTAACATTATGTTTCTATCTTTCCATAATGAGAAAGCCCGGGGATCAGTCTTTGATTGATTTGTTTTGTTTTTACTGAAATACTAAAATAATTGAAATATTTGTTGCGATAGACAATAATAATTCAGAGGACGGCTTTTCCGGTGTAGGACTCAAAACTGAGGAAAGTAACGATATGTTTCTGATATAAAGTGTGGTTTAAGCGTTACCTTTCAATGCCTTTTGATATCTATTTTAGAGGACACAAGTTTCAAATCCGAAGACACAAACTTCGACTCTGTGATGTTGATACGTGAAGATGGATCTTCTATGGCATACTCTATGCTATTTGTTGTCTGCCACAAGAATGCCGGGTGTGGAACAAGAAAACAGATTGAGGAAGAACCAAAGATTTAATTATTAAGGAAGTTATGCCCATTAACAAGCGTAAATGCGTAACTTAACTGTTTTTGCTTAATCAAATATACCAATTTTTCTCCTGTTGTCTGTTTACTTAGTTTGAGTGTTTTCAATCAGATACTTAAATGACACGCGTTATCCTTTAATGGCTATCGAATCCGCTGTGAAGAATAGACCTATGACAAACACAATAAACTGTCCTGTGTGTGTTCTAATAGTGTATCTATATTTCATCTGTACTTCTCACTTAGAAAGAATTCGAAAATTGTCTTAAGCAAAAGTGTAATATGTATTTATTCTTAAAGTTACCGTTGAAACAAATATTTTTTTACAAAATACTAATTCATAAATATAAAACTAAAGGCTAAAATCAAAATATAGGCAAATATTTAGGTAGGAATTTGCAGAAATCGATTGAAAATGTTGGTTTTACGGCAGTGCTACACTATATGTTTATAATGGAATTTCGAAAGCGTTTGCAACGCTTTATTATTTGGTAGCATATTATTTCAAATCTACAGATATAAGTGACAGAAATTTATATTGGAGCTTTTTTTAATATGACTATATGTTCAAAAATACGTACTTTCATACAGTTTGAAGAACTATATTTTTTTAACAAAATGTGAGAGAGAGCTGCTTTAATTCTTAGTTAATATTCGTAATTATGTTTTCGTGGAGGATTAAAGTACGGTTCTTGAGAAAACCCCATAGTCCTTGAAATTTGGAGGAGTGAAGGATACAAAACAATGGGTCACGTGACACGTGAAGAAGTACAATTCGAATGACTTCAATTGTGAAGTAGCATCTCATCATTACGAACGAAAAGTTCAAAGAAAGGAGATATAATGTGTCAATTTGAGT
Source organism: Saxidomus purpurata (assembly GCA_022818135.1). Lineage (NCBI taxonomy): Eukaryota > Metazoa > Mollusca > Bivalvia > Venerida > Veneridae > Saxidomus > Saxidomus purpurata. Next base: position 4,514 of record JAFMSR010002520.1, read on the forward strand.
CATATTACATGTCAATGATGTCATTTTTACAGGAGAATAATATTAAAAGATTAAAAGTAAATATTCCAATGAAAATGATAAGAGTTTCGGTACTTAGTATAAAACTGTATTTAGATGTAGTTGCATGAGATAAATAGTCGCTTTTATCTTTTTAACTCGTCTAGTGACATTACTAAATAACTGTTTTGTCAGAACATTCTGTGATAAAAGCTGAGTAATCGAAATGTGAGAAAATAATCTAACTCTGTGTTTATTTGTTTGTTGTTTTTGTTAGATTTCGTTATATAGTCTCATTGTCAGAGCGCATGAATTATAGGCATATTATCTAAAACAATATTTTATCATCTGTGTGAATGTGTTGTTTGGAAATTGCATCATTCTGATATATTTTTGCCATGAAACAAACAGCTTTAATTGTAAGGATACGAAAATTATGTGACGATGTTTTGCTCTGAACGAAAGTTCGGCATGGATATTCTATGAAAAAGATATTCCAAATTATACTTTACAAATTTGAAAACTATAGTGCAAATACTCAGGCAAATAAATTTAAGCAACAACGATTAACACAACCATATTCAAATTGTAACATGATAAATTGTAGATGTAATAGTAATAAGAAAAACATTGTTACTGGTGGAACAGCAAGTACAGTTTTACAGTCAACAAATAAAGCTTTTATAAAACCTATTATCTTTAATACAAGCAAAATTCAGTCATGATTATGTACATTATTTAAATCGGTTTCCAGCATTTCCCTTATGTAAATTTTCTAGTTAATTCCAGTTATTATCGAAAATGTTTCACTGTTTTGTCTTAAATACCGTACATCAATGGCAAAAATATGTATAACTTACACTCTGTATGTAGATAGATATGTCTAGTGAAATATTGCGTCATTAATTTGAGTTTAATATAGAATTTAAATATAGCAAAAGGCAAAATTAAAAAAAGGAAACAAGACTTTTTTGTCATGCAGCTGTTACGTAGCATGATAATGTATCCAAGGTAATCACCAAAATTATGATTACAGCTAAATAATGTTATTTTTGTGATAACTCCATTATTCTTATACGTAGTATCACCAAATTTAATTTTATTTTATTCTTACTTCTACTTAATTTTCTTTAAAAGTAAAGACATATCACCATTTTAAGAGGTAGAGGTCAAGGTCAATTCAATGCCAAAGGTCAAATTTTGTGACCATTTAACATCTGACATGTTGTCTGTTCTCATTCAAGATGAAAACAAGTTGGCTGCTTAACAAAGCATCCATGGATGGGTTATACCACATGGGGTTGCAAGTTTACCTGAGAATCAAAACGTGTTTGGAATATAAAAACAAAAATAATATCAAACAGGGAATGCCACGTACCAAAAATATAAACCATTGTTGGAGTTTTTTTATACAGATTATTTTTCTATTTGATCAGTGTTGAAGAGTTGGATCCCGTGAGAAAATTTGATGCTTAGGGAATAATTCATTTTTATGTAAAATGAACATTAAAGCTGAAAAAACCATTAACCTTCAGCCAAATATACAGATAGACGGACGAACGGACGGACAGACAGACAGAGAGTTGGTCACAATAGCACGGATGTTACAACTTGGGTTTCGGGCTTTTGGCTGAGGTCATTTAACAAAAAGACAATGTTTCCACATTTTTTAACAGACATTTTATAGCTGCTCGCTCTCAGTTACTGTTGAAATTTTTTTTTTTAAATTGACAGACTTATTCATAAATATAACACTAAAGGCTAGAATATAAACATGAGCAAAATTTGCAGAAATCGTTTGAAAATATCGTTTAAACGGCACCGCTACACTACATGTTTATATTGAAATTTCAAAAGCGTTTGCAACGCTTTTGAATTTGAAAGCGTATCTTTTTTAATTTAGAGATATCCGTGACAGGAATTTATGCTGGGAGCCTTTTTTATGACTAAATGTTTTAAAATACGTTATTTACATACAGTTTGAAGAACTTTATTTTTTTTACCAAAATCTGAGAGCGAGCAGCTTAATCAAATTATTTTTATTGAATACTTCTAGCACGTAACTGTATTTTATATAATTCTCATATTGACACTGTTACAGCATCATTCATTTTAACTTATCAGCCCTCCATGTATACCATCTCTAATATATGTAATCATTATTATCAAAGTTCATTTCTGTTATGTTAGGGAAAATTGATTCTATTTATTGAAATTAAAATAAGTGAATATTTAATACCTATGGAGATTGTTTTTTACAGTAACTCATTATTTAATACCATAGTTAAATTAGATTTTTTATCTATATTAGACTTAATTGTTGCCTTTCAAAGTATTTAAAGTAGGCTAAGAAACGATTTTAATTAATTTTAAAAAGCTTATCTAAATTTATACTTATAATGTCATTTCTTAGTCACCTTTTATTAACTTATATCTTTACTTCATATATTTATACTACTATATGATATATGTTCAATCTTTTTTAAAGTACATACTTTTTTCATGCTCAGTTATTGTGATATAATAATAAATGTGTGATTTCTTAACAGGTTTCTATACATGTAATATTGCTTCCATGTATTGTTTGTATGTTATATATGTTATTGTTAAATAGTCGGTCAATAGCTATGCATAGCTAATGTTTATTGTACTGATATACCGACATGAAATAAAATTTGATTTGATTTGATTTGGAAAGAACACCTATCCCATTTATATGTCTGGGTTTGTTCTCACAATGCATAAAAGGAGTATATGTATGTACATAAATTATGATAAAGTACATGAACAGCTAATTAGGTACAGTAGGGTATAAGGTCGGACATTTTGTCAGAATTGTTTCTTGCACACCAGATCGGGATAACTGCAGTTTTTACCAGTGCTGGAAAATCTCATCTTACACCCACTGGTTACATCCGGCTCTCTGGTAACTATTTTGGCGGTACCGCCAAAATAGTTATCCTCGAGCCAAATATTCCCATCTGCACGTGAACCAGTGAAAGATTCTTATAATATTTATCCAGATGCACGTAGATAAGAGAATGTTCCCGCTAGTATTGTTTTATGTAACAAGTTTTTAATTTACGTACAGAAATGTCATTGTATAGCTAATAGCTAAGCTCTTAGAGGATGTTGATGATTGACTATGGGCATAAAGAAACTCGCCTCTATACTGTTTGATGCCCTCAGAGGCATAACTCATAAACCCAAAAATAACAGAATACATATGTATTCAAAACTTAATAGCAATTTATACTCCTCCTGCATTTTGCACTGTCGAGCTAAGATATGTTGTTGCCATTGAGATATCAATGATTGCCGCTGATATTGGTATTTCTTGAGAAAATAACCAACCGTATATGTGTACAATACATTTGTACATATTTTGTGTAATTTATCAGTCTGACTCACTTCGCTTACGTTCATCCGTTGCTTTTTGATTTGTTTTTCTAACTGTCTTATTTTCCGCTTTTGTTCCCTCAGATTTTTATTTTCTATCTTTTTTCTTTTCTCAGCAAGGGTTTGCTTACGTTTGTCTTCCCTTTCTAGTTTTCGTGCCAGCTTGTTCGCTTTTTCTTGCTCTTGTTGTCTTTTCCGTTCTGTCAAAATTTTATTAAATGTTTTACCATTGATTGCTTTACGTAACTGGAGGGGCTTTGTAAACAGTTTTGTACGGCTCTTAAATCTGCTCGCTCTCAGTTGCCGTTGAAAAAATAAAATTTTCAAAAATGACATACGAATACTTAAATATGAAACTAATGGCTCGAATCAACAACAGAAATAAAAATCTAGGTAGGAATTTGCAAAATATCGATTGAAAATGCTGGTTTTACGGCACCGATACACTTCATGTTTATATTGGAATTTCAAAAGCGTTGCACATCATTTGGTAGCGTATTATTTCAAATCTACAGATATTCTTTACAGGAATTTATCCTGGAACCTTTTTATATGACTGTATGTTCTAAAATATGTTATTTTCAAATAACACAGTTTGAAGAACTTAATTTTTTTACCAAAATCTGAGAGCGAGCAGCTTTAATTGACTGGTTAGACTGATTTACAAGAAAATTTGTTTTGGGTAGTTTGACTCTAGATGTAAGCTGAACCAGAATCAGGACAGGCATTTGTAAAACGTTAAAATTATAAAACGTTTTGTTAAAAGAGGTTACGACCCAACTGTTTTGAGACATACCGCATGTTTGGTGTTCAACCCGTTTACAGTTGGACGCTATGCTTCCCTCTTTGATTGTGTCTGACGGAAGAGGGGGAGGACTCTGTGATGGGCAGTTTTTAAATCCCACTGGGACGAAACTGTTTTGATTTCTGTCCTCTGGCCTGTTTCGTCGGGCCCTTAAGGGTGTTTCTCTTGGTGCTCTGCCTTCTGCAAAGGCATTGAGTACATACGTTTTTTGGTTCTCAAGGTTTGCTTTTTATATATTTATACACGAGCATTTTTGTGTTTTACATACCATGCCTTTTGTTTCCATTGCGTGTGTTAGAGATTCACCTAGCAGGGATTACTTTTATTTACACTGTCCTGTGACTTTGGAACATGGTGGGGGTAAGAGTGAGGTTGGGTGCGCACCATAAACCGGTTTAAGCTCCCCAGTGGTGTTTTTGCCACTGACCGTTCCAAGGCGGTGCCCCACTGTGTTCCTTTAATTGTTCGTTTTGTCCTCGTGTGTTTGCTTTGTATGCTAGTGTGTGTTGGTAGTGTATATGTGTGTGTGTACATGATTGTGTGTGTGTGCGTGTGTGTGTGCGTGTGTGTGTGTGTGTGTGTTGGTGGTGTGCACTTCTTGGTGCTGTGGGGTTCGTTTTGGGGAGGCTGCGTTTTTGGTACGTGGCATTCCCTGTTTGATATTATTTTTGTTTTTTTGGATGGAGCAATAACATTATCCTCTGAATTATCAGACTGAATGTTTAAAGATGTAAACGCAACGGCCGTTGCAGCGAGGGGACACAAAGACTAGGGACAATCTAAACTTGCCTGTGGAAGTATTTGTTCACTCTCCTTATATCTATTTTTATTTGCCTCAGAATGAGCATCGCTTTGGACATCGGACTTACGTCTCATAAATATCTTTTTCGGTTTCATTTTCGGGGTTGCTAACACATTTTGTGAATCAAGAGGGCATAAACCACTATCTCTGAATCCTTCAAAGGCTACTTCTAGAGTGCATGCAACTCCTGCAAATTTAACAATGGAGTTTGTCCACATGAAAATAGGAAATTATGATTACATCAACTTTTGCCGTGTGTCTTACTTTATTATATGAAGTGCAACGATGAACTCTTGATAACCCCATGTCAACCATTACCAGTCCTCTTCAGTTTCAACATTTTTCCTGATGCAAAATGCATTGTTGATGCTGGTAAAACGGACTTTACTTGTGTTTTATACACGTTATGACCATGGATGAAACATAGTTTGATCAGGACAGTCTCAAATGGAACATTGCCATTTCTGTGGGAGTGGTTTGGAACCTATTTGGTCCAGGTCAGATAAGTTTCAAACGACTTCCAAAGTATCATGGTCAGATCAGAATTTTAGAAGCTTGTTTTTGCATTAATGTGGCACATGTCGCAATTATGGTTATATTACAGCAAAACATGTACTAGTCGTATCTGAAAGAACCGTAATTTGACCATGACTGAGACATGGTCGGACCAGGTATATTAAATGGAACGTTGTTACACCCAGGCTTTCAGAACTCTACCATTAAACTTTTGAAAGTCATCTGAAACTGATCTGACTATGAGCCAGTCTGTTCAAATCACTCCCACAGAACCATATAATGCTATGGTCAGTTCAGTGTTTCGTCGAGACCTGGTTCTATAGAGTTCTATCTGCAATACATGTTTAAACCGTGTTTCATCAATGGTTATTACATATCAATTTATACTAATTTATTTGTTCTTCATTGCAAAAAAAGTTCTTACAACTTAGATTAATCGCTCTCTCGAGTCATTCCAGGTGATCAGCCTCGAAGAGAGAGATGAAATGAAGAAATATCTATGTCTTGCCAAAGGACACAACTGCCTACATATTTAAAACATATTTGGAACACAGATAACGCCTGATCATTAACCATGATTGTACCATGGCTTGTCCATGGTTTTAGCTACATTTTTGTACCATGGTTTGTCCATGTGTTTTGCTGCAGGGTAATGGACATTATAAATTAAATTTTAAATGGCAGTTACGGTGATCAAAGCTAGTAGCTGGTCAAGTTGTAATTTCCTTGTGTATAGTCACCGCAATGAAATGTGTACACCCACCCAATTAGTGACAGAATAACGCAGTATGTTACCTAAAATACAAGCAATACTCAATGAAGTGTATAGTCATTAGTGTAATGATCACATCCGTTTATTGTTGTCGAACCCGGTTGCGGTGAGCTCGACTTAGTCGTCACTTTTGGCGGTTCGATATATGCGTGCGTCCGTCCGATTTTGTCCGGACCATATCTTTTTCATGCATGGAGGGATTTTGATGTTACTTGGCACAAATGTTCACCATCATGAGACGGAGTGTCACACGCAAGAACCAGGTCCCTAGGTCTACGGTCAAGGTCACACTTGGAGGTTAAAGGTCAAATTCAAGAATGACTGTCCGGAGCATATCTTTTTCATGCATGGAGGGATTGAAATTTAACTTTGCACAATGTTCAATATCATGAGACGGAGTGTCATGCACAAGAACCAGGTCCCCAGGTCTAAGCTCAAGGTCACACTTAGAGCTGAAAGTTCAAAGTCAAGAATATCTTTGTCTGGAGCATTTCTTCTTCATGCATGAAGGGATTTTGATGTTACTTTGTACAAATGTTCACCACCATGGACTACCCTTGTTTTTAGAATTACTTCCCTTTGTTTTACTATAAATAGCTTATATTGTAACTTTTTTATTACTGGCCGTAGAGAAAATCGAGACCACCTTACTGTGGTACAACATGTATGTTACATCCAATATTTAGGTTTATTTTGACCCATCTCTACTTGGTAAGGAGTTAGCCCTTTTGACATATGGAGGGCTCGACATGTTGCACGTGGGCAACTAGTTTTAATGTAAACAACGGAAACGAAAACGATAAAAGTAAACACAGCGAAACCTGGAAAACTATGAGTTTCGTCAAGGAATGATTCAAGTAACAGGTATCAAGAAAAAGTCACATTGACATTTCTTCATACAGTATCTTACTGGAGCAGTCCACAAAACAAGCTATTTGAATACTGGCATTATAACATTTTTTAATGAAATATAAGACATGAATCCATTACCAGTCGGCGTACAATGTACATTCAAAGCTATAAGATAGTTAATTAAGAAAGATGGACCCCTGGCTTCGGTCACCCTTCAAAGGTAAAGGTCACAATGACTTTATATTGAACTTAATGTCTGTGTAATTATTCAAAAACTCTCTGCGTTACCGATGTCATTAATTAGATATTAGTACAAACAGCTCTGATTCATTATTGCGATTAAACGCGTGGCATAGCAGTTTGTAGGTACTTTAATATCAAGTGTTCGTTATATTCCTCGTTGAAATTGATGGAAATTACAAATATCGAGAGAGAAACAGTACAGAAAAATGCAAAAACATCATAGGGAGAACAACCTTTATACCAAACGCGAGACATTAAAAAAAAATTGTGCAAGATATCCAAACATATGTTTCAAGCATGCCTTCTTTGTGATAATGCAGTTCGCAGATTAACATCATCTCCAATATTCCTCAGATGGGGTACCCTGTTAACCTGTTATACGGGAGTATAACTTAAATCAGTCTACAATGATGCATTCAAAAGCTAAAACTTTTCATAGCGCACATAAAAGAATACTGTGCAATTTGATATTTGTTTTGTGGTAAGAAAGTTTGATACAGATAAACATCATTTTTAGTATTCTTTGTATCCTCAATTAAGAGCAGTCTTGCATTATACTAATATTATTAATAATAACAATAATTTTGATATTGCTAAAATAATACTTTTGCCGCTCTTGTTTTTGAAGCTTTAGTAATCTGTCTATTTTAAATTTAAATGAAACATCCTTAAAGATGAACACTTTTTAAACAAACAAAAAGAATACATGTAGTTGTACAGAAAATGCCAGGAAACATTCTTAAATTTACTTAATATACAAAATATTGAACTGAAATCGGAGTATTTACGGTAATAATTTAAGTGTAACAACTATGACCAACCATCTGTAAGTGGTATTTCCTATATGATAATCATCATTCATGTAAAAGTAAAAACATGTTGTGAAGATGATAGATACATTTCGAATAGTCATATATCTGGTAAATTTGATGTGGATTTTTCGTTGCCTTCGATAGTGTATATGTTTACAACCGGAAATGGCATGTTGAGAATGTTTCCTGTCAGCACACTATTCATCCTGGTGTCACGTATAAACATTTAACATTAGTTTACATCTTACACGAATTTCATTTCGTTGCTCATATCCTATTAAAATGTCAAAGACTCGGCTATGCAGTGTGTTTATATTTGTTTACTTGGAAATCATAACCAAAGAAGCAGGTACATTTATATATACTTCGTTTTATATAATGCATATTTAGTGTGAATATTGATAACACGTGATAACAAGAGGAGTATTTGAACTATACTTCTAGCTTCTTAACTAAAATGTTGCTTATTCACCTGAAACTTGGAAAAATGAATGAATCTTAGACATTTCGGGAGTGCTTGGTAGGAAGCGTCTGGTAGAGCTGACTTTACTATTCAGGTGTATGCAATGAGGGCTTCCCTATCTGGTTTCTGTTTAGAAATACCCGGGGGGGTGGGGGGGGGGTAGGAGTCCCTTACCTAGCTGTTTATCAAACCCGAACGGTAAGGTCAACCCCAACGGTAGCTAGGGCATGCATAAGTAGTGAAAATGTGAAAATGTAATCTATTTCGTAAAATCACGCTGATCACTAAGCTTGAGAAGTGCGAGCCATAACGACAATGCCTTTAAATAACACTTCACTATAAGTATGTCTTTGGAAGCACTTCGGAGAGATGCGGTTGCAGATTCCTTCACAATCGGATAATTTCTTAACATTTGGTAAGAAAACTAATCCCTTAGCACCATTAAGAACACCAAACAGCAGCAACCAGCTCTAAAGAAAACTAAAGCACCATCAAAAAGATCCGCATACGAATAATGTTAACAGCACTGCTAGGACTGTAATAATGGCAATGTTTTAACCAAGTACCCCAAGTAAAGATAATTAACACAGACTGTTATGTTTTGGTCATGACTTAGCGTACACTATTTTTCTTTTCTTTTTAAGCTGCATTTACATCGTGGCAGGAGCCACCGATACCGACGTTTCACGGAACTGGAAATGCTACTGTTGTATTAAGGGAGAATCATGCTGTTAACACAAGTACTGGAATCATACTCAGGGTTTTAAATGAAACTGGCAACGTTTCCTATTCCATGAATGCTAACAAATATTTGTCAGTAGATCGAAATAGTGGAGAAGTGTTTCTGATATCAAGTTTGGACTACGAGACCAACAAAACCATCAAGTGTATTATTTTGTTAGTGCATTTATTAACTATCACCGTATTGAAGCTGCTCGCTCTCAGTTATCGTTAAAAATATTTGTCTAAAATTTGACATACTTATTCATTAATATAAAACTAAAGGCTAGAATCAAAATATAAGCAAAGATCTAGGTAGGAATTTGCAGAAATCGATTGAAAATGTCGGTTACACGGCACCGCTACACTATATGTTTATATTGAAATTTGGTAACGAATTTTTTGAAGTTTGGAGATATACGTGACAGGAATTTATACTGGAGCCTTTTTTATACCCCCGGGGTATATAGGAATGAGCTTGTCGGTTTGTCGGTCGGTCAGGGTGAGCTTTTCTGATCAATGATTGTCCGTCGTCCGTCAACATTTTGATTCAAATGACATCTCCTCTGAAACCTCAAGGCCAATGTTGATAAACTATGCAGGGATGTTCCTTGCATAAAGCTCTACCAAAATTGTTCAAAGAATTCCATTCCATGCAGAACTCTGGTTGCTATGGCAACAAATAGGAAAAACCTTAAAAAATCTTTTTCTCTGAAACCACACGGCCTAGAGCTTAGATAGTTGGCATGTAGCATTGTCTAGTGGACCTCTACCAAGATTGTTCAAATTATGACCCCCGGGTCAAAATTGACCCCGCGCGGGTGGGCACTTAGTTTTTGCATAGGCATATATAGGAAAAACTTTTAAAATCTTCTCTGAAACCACAAGGCCTAGAGCTAAGATATTTGGCATGTAGCATTGTCTAGTGGACCTCTACCAAGATTATTCAAATTATGACCCCCGGCTCAAAATTGACCCCCGCCGGGTTGGCACTTAGTTTTTGCATAGGCATATATAGGAAAAACTTTAAAAATCTTCTTCTCTGAAACCACAAGGCCTAGAGCTTAGATATTTGGCATGTAGCATTGCCTAGTAGACCTCTTCAAAGTTTGTTCAAATTATGCCCCTGGGGTCAAAATTGACCTTGCCTGGGGGAGGATCATTTGTTTTACAAAGGCGTATATAGGAAAACTTATTTGGTATAACATTATCTAGTGATCTTCCACCAGACAAGTGGACTTATACCAAGATGAGCGATATAGGGCCATCTTGGCCCTCTTGTCATGGTTTCCGGATGATAACTCATTAACGACTTTACCGTTTTGAATAATTTTTGGTACACACGTGCAACTTCATGAAATACAGGTCAAGTTCGACTTTGGGGTCAGTAGGTCAAAGGTCAAGGTCACAGTGACTCTGAACTGTAAAACAGTTTCCGGATGATAACTCATGAAAGGCTTGACCGATTTAAATAATTTTCGGTACACAGCTGTAACATCATCAAATACAGGTCAAGTTCGACTTTGGGGTCAGTAGGTCAAAGGTCAAGGTCACAGTGACTCTGAACTGTAAAACAGTTTCCGGATGATAACTCATGAAAGGCTTGACCGATTTAAATATTTTTTTTGGTACACACGTGCAACTTTAGGAAATACAGGTCAAGTTCGACTTTGGGGTCAGTAGGTCAAAGGTCAAAGTCACTGACTCTGAACTGTAAAACAGTTTCCGGATGATAACTCATGAAAGGCTTGACCGATTTAAATAATTTTCTGTACACAGCTGTAACATCATCAAATACAGGTCGAGTTCGACTTTGGGGTCAGTAGGTCAAAGGTCAAGGCCACAGTGACTCTGAACTGTAAAACAGTTTCCGGATGATAACTCATGAAAGGCTTGACCGATTTAAATATTTTTTTGGTACACACGTGCAACTTTAGGAAATACAGGTCAAGTTCGACTTTGGGGTCAGTAGGTCAAAGGTCAAAGTCACAGTTACTCTGAACTGTAAAACAGTTTCCGGATGATAACTCATGAAAGGCTTGACCGATTTAAATAAATTTCGGTACACAGCTGTAACATCATCACATACAGGTCAAGTTAGACTTTGGGGTCAGTAGGTCAAAGGTCAAGGTCACAGTGACTCTGAACTGTAATGTAAAACAGTTTCCGGATGATAACTCATGAAAGGCTTGACCGATTTGAATAATATTCGGTACACAGCTGTAACATCATGAAATACAAGTTCGACTTTGGGGTCAGTAGGTCAAAGGTCAATGTCTCATTTACACAAGTTATTGTATAATAACTCAACTCTATGTCCTTGTGGCCATTCCTTTCTTATGGTTGCCATACTTCTGTGACAAAGCTGTATTGTGGGGGTATAATTCGTCACTCTTGTGACAGTTCTAGTTATATGTCCATATGATCTAAAGTACGCTATTTTCATACAGTTTGAAGAACTTTATTTTTTTACCAAAATCTGAGAGCGAGCAGCTTTAAAGCGGCACTCCCTACATCTACAGATTATATTCTCGAAACATAGATTATGTGTTCAATGAACGTTAAATGATAAATTAAAACCATTTCAAAGTAGAGCATAAGGCGAAAAATGCCTCTTTTTACTACAATTAATCAATATAGAGGTTTTCTGTAATAAATAGCATCCACCCATTAATTGTACAACAACAACTCTACATATACTATTGAATGATTTAAGGTACTGCAGTATATTTTAAATCGTTGATTTTGTCAATAATGGGAAGGCATAGCTGAAACTTTTAGGTTAAGTTAAAAAACGTCCAAAGATTGTATCATTTATGTTTCTCGGAGGTTATTTAGTTGACATCAGTTATAGGGTATTTATTTGAATTTATATTGTCAAGATATATATTAGCAAAATAAGGTAAACAATCATTGTCTTACAAATTCAACAACACTTATATCTGTCTTAGTGCAAGGGAAGATGATGGTGCGTTTCATGAAGCCACTGTGACAATGACTGTAAGCATCGCCGATATAAACGATCATAAACCATATTTCGACGTGGCCCAGGTCAACACAGTTTTCCTTGACTCTGTAGCTAAAGGTATTGTCTTTTTTCAAATTATGATTGCAAAATGCAAATATTTAGCGCTGAAAGGATTTTTACGTCTCCTCTACACGTGAAATCCGTGTCTGTCTTGATTGATTTAGACAATATAAAGAGGCACTCCCAACATCTAGCAGATTATATTCTCGAAAATAGATTATGTGTTCAATGAACGTAAAATGATAAATTAATACAATTTCAAGGAAGAACCTATGGCTAAAAAGCCTCACTTTACCACAATTAATCAATAAAGAGGCTTTCTGTAATAAACTGCATCCGCCCATTAATTGTACAACAACTCTACATAGACTATTGAATGGTTAACGTTGATGTAGTATATTTTAAACCGCTGATTTTATCGAAAATGACTGGGAATGCATAGCTGAAACTTTTAGGTTCAGTTATTATACTCCCAAAGATTATATTATTTATGTTTTCGAGGCTATTTACTTTGGCATCAGTTATAGGGTATGTCCCTTTAAAACGCTTTACTATATGCGTGCAAAACTGAATCTGCATCATTGACATGCACAATGCATGTGCAAAACTTGACGTTTCAAAATTTAAAGCTGCTCGCTCTCAGATTTTGGTAAAAAATAAGGTTCTTGAAACTATGTAAATAACGTTTTTTAGAATATATAGAATATATACATCGCAGGAGTAATCGATGATATGTCGTGGTCGGTTAATTTTTCACTGAGTTATTTTCCCTTTGATTTTTTAGTTTTTTTTTCTTTACTTTCTTCTTATTGATGAATATCCGTCGTCCGTCAACATTTAAATTCAAATGACATCTGCTCTGAAACCACTAGGCCAATGTTGTAACAACTATGCATAAATGTTTCTTGCATGAAGCTCTACCTTAATTGTTCAAAGAATTCCATTCCATGCATAACTCTGGTAGCTATGGCAACAAATAGGAAATTTTTAAAAATCTTCTTCTCTGAAACCACAAGGCCTAGAGCTTAGATATTTGGCATGTAGCATTGGCTAGTAGACCTCTACCAAGATTATTTAAATTATGACCCCGGATCAAAACTGACCCCGCACGGGGGTCACTAAGTTTTACATAGGCTTACATAGGAAATACTTTAAAAACCTTCTTCTCTGAAACCAGAAGGCCTAGAGCTGAGAAATTTGGCATGTATCATTGCATTATAGACTTCTACAAAGATTTTTCAAATGATGCCCCTGGAGGAAAAATTGACCATGTCGGGGGGGGGCGGGGATGTCACTTGTTTTTCAAAGACGTATATAGGAAAACCTATTTGGTTATAACATTATATAGTGATCTTCCACCAGGCAAGTGGACTTGTACCAAGGTGAGCAATATAGGGCCATCATGGCCCTCTTGTTCACAAATGTAGTGTATAAAGACTCAGAGGTGTTTCTATTTCTTGAAAACCACGGACCGGAATTTAATGAAACTTCATGGGAATGATGAGTATCAAGCCTAGCTGTTGTGAACATGTTACGCCTGGATGTTATTTGTTTGAATTATGGTCCTTTAATATGTTCATCACATATACATACATACTCCGTATTTTGCCAACCACTGAGTACTAAGCTTTTATGTACATGTTGTTGACATGTTACGTTAAGATGATAGTTCATTAGTTTAGTTTATACCAATTCATTTTAGTTCGATTGCGTAGAAAGCTTCGTAGCTTATTGAAACGCTAGCGAGATTTTCGTCACTGCTGCCCATTTACAGCTGGCTGGACTGAGGCACATGTGGCATCAAGTGTCTTTGCCCAAGGACACACATCGTGCTCGGGTTAGAATTCGAACCCTGGACCTTTGGTTTCGGAGGCGAACGCCCTAACCACTGAGCTATTGAAGCCCACATAGTATTTCATTGAGTTATTGCCCTTTTAACATTTGTTTTGGCGAGCTTTTTTTCAGCAGTCATTTGCTTAAAAGCATCCAGTATCTAGTATCCACATGATATAGTGTGTAAGTTATGGTGTCAAGACCACTGGCACCAGAGTACTGAAATTCCCGGTTATTTTAACAAAAAATACCCAAAAAAAAACCAAAAAAACAACCAAAAATCCAAAAAATACACAAAAAATGGTAATATTAAATGCATTTTCTGACAAACCCCCGTACACACTGTTCTTCATTATTCACATGGTGTTGAACGTTTTCGACAGGGTGTCCGGTCATCGCTCTTTTTGTAACATTTAAGCAAGCAATTGAAGATCAACAGCGGTCGCGTTTAACAGCAGTGACGGAAAATATCAAGAAAACGGAGAGAGCGCAATATTCTTGAAGCATTTTATAGGAACGGTAGCTTTTTAAAAAGTGTTACTTACCAGTTTAGTAGATAATTATATTGTCTGTTGAACGCTATCGCTGTTCATCTTCAATTGCTTGCTTGAATGTTACAAGAAGAGCGATGACCGGACCCAATGTCGAAAACGTTCAACACCATGTGAATAATATAGAACAGTGTGTACGGGGGTTTGTCAGAAAATGACTTATTACCATTGTTGTGTATTTTTCATGATAGAGTGTTATTTAGGTATATCTTTAGTTCAGTACTCTGGTGCCGTTGAAGATGACTTCACGTACTCTACACGACTGTCGAGAGGACGGCCTCTCATAAACAGAAAAATCATCATAATTCGGGTAATTGTTCAAGCACACACAGTGGCTGTTACTTTAAAATCTTAAATCTAGGCCCGCTAAAATTAAATATAAATGAAAAGAATGAAAATTTTATGTTATTCTGTGAATGCGTTTTACTTCTTTGGCACAAAATTTTGTGATTTTGAATAAAATGCAGTTTAATGGGTGATTGGATTCGTGGATTTCAATTGTAGTGTCATAGAAAGGATAGTGTCGGACAGTTTTACGTTGATATCTTGAATTCGTGGATCGACACGCACATCGGGCCAATAAAGGTGCTTAACTTAACTTTTAAGGTATTCATTTTTCGGCGCAGGTTTTGACAAGTTGGTAACCTTTAATCGCCAATGAAATTACACTTAAAGAAGAATGTATAACTTTTTTTAAATGAAACATTTACTCTGTAAGTCGCTTGTTATTGGATAATACTGTATGGGAAAGGTCAATAAATTACTCTTGCGTTTTCAGTTTTCATAAATGGTTTTATAATTTTAGTACGTAAATAGATCATATACTCAAAATTCATTTACTAAAAATCGCGCTGACCATCTTTTTTTAATGTTAGTTCTTGTTAGTAATGTGTTTAGTTTGCGTAAAATTGTCTCTTAAAGGAACAACAATTATTATCTAGGTCTGTTAATCATCTATGATTAAGTGCAAAGTGCTTTTACAGTTGCATTGAGAAAGAGTATGGGACGAATGGTGACAATTTTAATTAATTAAAGAAATAATAAATAGAACATCTTTTAAATTAACGTTAAATCCACTAAATATGTCTCTACTGTTTTAATTGTCTACTTCATTTAATTGTAAAACACTTTAACCACAGCATTTCCCTTAAATGTTCACTATTACGTGGAGTTTGCGCAGACCGGATGATGCATATCACGAACACATGTCATGCAGCGACACGTTAAGCACGTGCACCGCGTGCGAGTATCTGTTCCCGTTACACCACCTATGAAGTGAGACATAGGTTTAATGCGAAAATTATACATCCTTTTGTGTAGCTTTACATTAGCCTTGTACATGGACTGCTTTTTTACATTAGTCTTGCAGACTAAAACTGGCATGGTGCTAGAATGGTCATGACTCCGCGGCAGCGCTAATTGACTGCTATCAGTGCACAATTGTTACAAGATTATTTCGTTTACATGTCTGGTCAAATAAAACATAATGTGGAAATAAAATGCAATCATATTTATTACTCTAATGTTTTAAGGCGTTTTGAGTCAGCAAATGTTTATTAACCGTGAAGCACAAACGTCAAGTTTATACCAAAAATTTGAGCGAATGAGTATTTTCTCGTATTTAAACAATTAAAAGTCTTTCACTTTATCATCATATAGAATTTTATTGTATTTGACACGTGTAAATTCCTGATACGGTAAGAGATAAGCCACAGTATTAAAAGTTTTTGTATCGATTCTCTTAAAATTCCAGTCATATGAAAAATGCTGTACTTAGATTATGTAATTAATAAAGCGATTCGTGCACTATACATGTATATATTGCATTTGGATGCAGTTGATTCCGGCAGTTTTCGTATAAGATAAATGTTTAATGTGCCTATATTCATTCTAGAAACAGGATTTCAGAGAAAACTTTTATTCATTATTTTTGCTTTCATTGTTGTACAACGTAATAGACAGATTGGCATAAAGTGCCATAGCTAATAATGGTTCAAGATGAGTACAACCAATTCCAGTGGTCAAAATAAAATTGAGCTATTGCTCTTTTGAAAAAAATTAAATAAGGTATCGCATGTGTATAGCAGAAGGGCTCGATCTTGTTCCACTTGGACCACTTAGTAAATTAATAGACAAGCAAACAACTTGCTGTTAATGCCACCGTTCCGGTTTGGCCTAATCTAAGTCCGTTGAATTGTTTACGAGCCTTGTCAATTAAACTGCCACCTTCTGGTAACGATGTACAATTACCCGTGCAGCTGATGTCACGCCCCTTATTATCACCTCCCCGGCCTAGTTTTGTGTTAAAGATATAAAACCATCTTGTCTGGTCGTAAATATTAATATAATCATTCCCCGGTAATCCTATACACTTCTGTAGTGAGGAACAACCAAGACCAAAATAATAACAACTAATAGAATGCAATTGCATCAAATATATTAAAAGAGGAAGTTATTGTTCGTAAGGTGACATCGTTAGCTTCCGCAGGATTCGGATAAATTACGCATAAATTGGCGTGAGCAGGGACTAACGTAAAAACATAAACCGGTAATTTTGGCCAGACAATGTGATGTGGTGACAATGGGTAATGCACATGTGGTCAGTTGCATCAGATTTATGACCCTAGTTAACTGTATAGTGTTACATATTGACACGTTGGTGAAAAGAATGCAAACACTGCAATTTAAGAATGGTCGCCACCATATTAAAGCGACTTGCTGGTTGGAGTTTCCCATACAACGCCGCTATCTATGTTTTCTCATTTCTTTACCAGAACTCACATAAACCGAAGTCACAAAGAATAATATTCATGCCCATGAATGCAAAGGTATCATCTTAAAGATAAGGGGCAAAAGGATGAGGCATGTCAGTTACGACTTCACGTGCTATACTCTCTTCTAATGTCCGATCAAATCATTCTTCATTTTTGATAAAGTTCCAAAAGTAGGCTAGTTTTGAAAGATAGGTTTGGTTCTTAATAACTCTTAGTGTTTCATTTCAATGTCCGCAACCATTATAAGAAGTTTTTACTGATTCAAATAAACACAAATGGAATTAAACGTTTCGTCAAATAAACGCATTGACTCCATAATCATGGTTGCCTAGTTCTTGTAATCGGGTTGTTGGTGTTCCGCACAACACATCGTCTGCTCATGGTGAACATTGATGTATATTGTAAAAGTATAAATTTTAGTTGCATCGGGCGGTATACTTACTATACTGATGGTCACCATTTGAGCAGTCTTTTTCGTAATCAAAGGGAAGTAACTGCTACAAGTGTTCAAAGGGACGTAATGCTGCAAAACAAGACACGTGATTGAGAAATCTTTTAATTCAAGTAAAACAAAGAATAGATGCAAACCAATATGGCAGTCGTCGGTCCATTAACAAGGCTAATACCGGCGTTACCTATGCAAACGCAATGTATTTAACGGCGTATGTACAATACAATACAATACAATATTTATTTATTGTCGGAGTGATTTTTAACATGTAACACAAGCTATGTATAGCTTTTGACCGACTTATAGCTTTTGACCGACTTATATGTCGTTCCTCTGGAACTTGCCGCAATAAGTAGCTTATAAATTACAAAATACAGTAACATCCCTGAGAGCGTTCATCTATCTACATAAAATTTTCAGACAGCAAATGAGTAACGATGAAATACAAAATATCTTAACTGCACTGGAGCTCCTTTTTCAGATAATGCGTTTATATAGTTCTAAACACAGAACAACTCAGAAGTATAGTTGAACAGCATCAAAAATTACTCCATCTTACCAGTTTACCGTATGGCACGAAACAGAACTATTATACATGGCTAACTTATAATTAAAGTTGCGGTAAATGCTGCATATTTTGAATATGTACTAAGGGTCATAATTTTGTACAGAATTTTCAAGCTGAGGTACAGATATAGTAGGGGAAAAAACCTAATCCTGCTTTACAGAACGTGAAGTGCGTATTTTACCGGTACAATTTATAGTACTATTTGTATACTGTTTTAATGGTTATATGTGTGGTGCATGCATTATAAAGTCA